>JAWNGG020000248.1:340707-472466 GCA_036937485.2 Tetragonisca angustula | reverse complement strand
GCGCGCGCGCACACACACACACACACACACATCACCGCGGTAATAAGCTCGCGCGTTTAGAATTCACGCGAAAACTACCATTTGCGTCGCGTTCGCCGACTATAACGAGCTTTACGGACCACGGGAAGCAAACGCGTCGCGTTTATGCGAATCAGGTCACATTTGCCCGTTTTATCCGGTGAAATGTTGTTACAACTCTCTCTTCTCTCTCTTTCTCTCTCTCTTTTCTTTTTTTTGGTATATTTTTCTTTTTTCCATGAATATTATTTATACTCGTTTACGGGCGAACTCTGGATTTTTGAGAATCCGTCTCCATGTTGCAGGGGAATCAGTTTTACTCGTTCGTTTATTTTCATTGCTACTGTTGGAGAGAGATTCTCGCGAGAAACAAATGCAAAATTAGAACGGACGGCAATTCACTCGAAGTGGACACGTTCGATTTTTCGATAATTCGTGCTTCTTTTGTTTCCAATTTGTAATCAATCTGATGGGACAGCGAGGCTCGAACGGGCTCAACTCGATTTCGACTTTCGAACGAGAAAATACGGTGTACGTCGGTGTACGATGAAGTCGCAGCGTAGCCAAATCATTCGCTATTCGTTCGAGATTGCTACGGAGGGCGAGGAGGGAGAGGGGAGGGCGGTTAACTAATTAATTATTAAATCAACGTAACTAACTGGAAACGCTGGCGGTGGAATGCAAACTAGCAGCCCGCCCACACGCGAAAGAAAAGCGAATTTTCGAAAAGGTGAAATACACATCAGGCCGAAATTAGCGAAATTATCAATCAAATCAGACGCACGCGTTCCCCCTTCGGCTCTGTATCCCAATTTCCAACTTGATCTTTTAAGTGATAAATGGACCGCCTTTCTGAAGTCTAAATTGCCCGGAGCTATCCTCAACCTTTTCAACCCCAATTCCCTCCCCCCTGTTTCACCTTTCCGACCGATCAATTACTCCGTTTACGGCTGATAAAACATAACGAGCGAATTCCATCTTCGGATGGACGTTGCAACGATGTTGCGCAGACACTTTGAGAAAAAGACACGAAAGCTGAGAAATTTATCGTCAAGCGGAAACCAAACCTTCGAATCGAAAAGTCAGACACAGCGTTTGGCAATTCAACGCGAGCATATGAAATCCTCAGCTCCGCGAACCTTCGAAATCGAAGTCGAAACGTGGGAGAGGGAATTTCTTTGCTACAAAAATTCCATCGTACGTGGGTGTATATTCCCCCTCGATTCCCACGTTTGCACAAACATCGACAAACAGGCGGAGACCGAGTGGGCAAGTTGGTCGATCGTTCGTCAACTCTAGATTATTCGTCGAAAGAGAATTTGGTCGGAGATCTGGCAGAACACAAAGCAGCCTCAGCGTGGGCGGAGGCAGAATACGAGAGACAGAACGAGATAGCGATAGACGAATTTTGTAATTAAAGGCTACGGAGCGTCAAAGTGGAATCGCATCGCGTATCGACTGGATGAAATCATCCACTCCTACATTCGTCAGTGACGAGTCACCATATGTGTGTGTGTGTGTGTGTGTGTGTGTGTGAAACGAGATTTTCGTCAGATTTTCGACCTTCCCCGGGTTCTCCTCCTCGCGGAGTTCCGCCACGCTTTGGAACCGTGCCAATGGAACGAACTTCGGAACGAAAGAGGATCGTCGACGACGGCCGACGATGCTAATAACGTGAACGAAGGTCGAGACAGGAAGATCTGACGGTATGCGGAAGAATGTTCCCTGAACGTGGACTCTTTCATTGTAAGCAGGATTTTCATTCTTTATCGGGAGGTAAGATTGATGGTGAAAAACTACATAATGTGAAACGAAGGTTTTACGAACACGAGGGAAGGAAATTAGATTATTGGGGATCGAGCAAGTGCAATCATTATGAAGGGACGACGTGTGCCGGAGGAATATTTACGTCTTGATAGATTTTCGGAGTTTTCATCTCTCTCTCTCTCTCTCGTTGGCGAGTTAATGTTAAGAGAGGAGGAACAAATATGAGTGAAAATAAATAATATTACCTCCTCTTTTTAATCTTCTGTCTCAGAGAGAACTGAACGTTTATTTCATTGACACAACAAGATAAAAGAATTTGAAAAGACAATTTAAAAATTTGAATATCTCCAATTATATCATTGGAAGCTTACGAGAATGGACTAATTTTCATGACGATGGTTCAACGAATAGAGATCGCGAAATAATTTCGCATACTACAAGTCTGTAATAATGATAAAAAAAAAAAAAAAAATTGACGTTAATTAAAGATCAAATATCGAAACTTAAAGACGCTTTCTCTCACTGCTAGAAATCAATCGAATCAAACTTCAGAGAAAGATTCTCACCTCTTTAGAATCCATATATATATATATATATATATATCCACTTTTTCCATAGAGTTTCACAAAAAATGACACAAGTCCATAGTCACACGTATCTCAGCTTACGTATTAGAGTATGATCCAGTTATTCTCTTCAAACACTATCGGATTGGAACCAACCGATCGGAATCAAAATATTCTTCTCGATCAATCAACGTGAACGCGTCGCCTTTTTTTCTTTCTCGCATGGGCGAGCGTCGTTCCGCATACTCTGCACGCTGAGAGGAGACTGTTAGAAACTAGAAACCAACCGCGGCTTGAAATAGATTAGAAACGTCGGGCGGATTGCGCGATGAACGCGACCTTCTCGACGATCGTGTGTCTCGTTACCCCAGATTCCTCATAGTGACGAGCTGTCGCGGAGACAATCGAGTTTATTGAGCCTACCGTCCGAGATTTAGTCGAACTACACCAATCTCTGCACGATATCACGGATATTCCTTCGATATTTCTAAGCTCGACGAATACACACGGTTTCGACAAACGTAGAATTATTTATTATTTATATTTGTAATATTATTATATTTATTATTTATATTTATAATATTATTTATATGTATTATTTACATTTCTAATATTTATATTTATTATTTTATATATTATTAAACGGAAGAATTATTAATTATTTTAATATTTGACGTATTTTCCTTTTTTTTTTGAAAAAAAAGAAGAAGAAGATTACGTTTGAAACAAATAAACAATTATATTTCAATTATATCATAATTATGTTGATGATAGAGTATTATATTTAAGATTACGTTTGAAACAAATAAACAATTATATTTCAATTATATCATAATTATATTTCAAACATATATATAAAATTATATACTTGAAACAAATAAACAAATCTATCGTTTCAACTGCTTCGAACTTGAAGAGGTTCCCAGAATTTTTCTAATTGTCCGATCGTATTAAAACAATCTTCCTTTTCATTTGAATATTCAACACCTTTGAAGTTACGTTTAAAAAGTCTTTCTGTACTGCAAAGCAATCTGGTGAGTTACAACAATTCTTCGAAACAAAGGCTTGGAAAAGCTTCTAAATTAACTCTTAATTGTTATTGAACAGTTTCGCCCTGTTCCAGTAAAACAGCTGTGGTGATTTATCGATTTCGAGTTCAATGTCTCGAAGAAACGAGATTGGAATCGGAACGACACGAACGATTTACCCGCTGGCAATTACATGTAAATTTGCCCTGTCCGGGAAGAGGCACGACCGAAATAATTCACGAAGTGTATAAGTGTAGCAGAGTGGGCTCGACAACTTTCTTGCTGCTGCTTGCTGTTGGCTACGATCGAGCCAACTTTTGACTCATGCAGTCGCTCGAAATTCCATCTGCGTTTTCTATGCCAAGTGCACGAGTACTCGCACTTGTCGTACGATCTGTTCAATTTATTTCTCTCTGCTCAAACGGCGGACGAACAGAGTGATGTTTTATCCACCTGGAATATTCGTTTCACTTGTTCTTTGCCAGCATTTGAAATCCCGCGGAGGAACAACATTGAAAAAATATATTTGCAGATGGCTCGCGTGAGCATTGCCGAAGGTGTCGAGTGAAAATTCGTGAACTATCGTTTTATCGTCGAGTCTCTCTCCTTCGTCGTTGATTTTTTCAGTAACAAGATCCGACAATGTCACTCGGCAATCAGTTTTATTCGCTCGACGATCAAACCATAGCGGAGCGAAGTGAAAACTGACAGTATAAGTCGGGACAACCGCCAAAGAATTCAATTTTCTCTCATTTTCAATCCGAAATATCAACTTTTCGCTATTAAATGTATCGTCCAGATTTTATGCATTTCCACGTACGGTCTGCCCTGTCGAATTCAACGCATAAAAGTCGACGCGAGTGAAAGCCGACAGTGACGAGTCAGACAGCCACAGTCGCGGAATTTAATTTCTCCCCTCAATCGCTATAATCGATACCAACGACATTCAGAGAGAATATTTTGTTCGCACGGGATATTTTATGTGCATTTCTTGTGCTCTTGAATTTTCTCACGAAATGCTACGATCACTAGTCGATGTATTGTAAATATAAGGGAGTAAAAACCAAAAAGAGATTTTTCTTCGCAACTTTCTCTCTCTCTCTCTCTCTCTCTCTCTCTCTCTCTGTCTCTCTCCTCGATTCGTTTCGCTCGCGCACGCGAAAGGGAACGTCTATCGAGGCGAATTACGTTACCGAGGCGGACACAACATGCTAGACGAATAACAAACGAGGTCGTTCAACACACGACGAAACACGCGCTCCTCCGGCCTGTCGTGAATTATTTCTGCTTATTGGTGGTCGTGCTGAACGCGGCGGGAGGAAAACTTGAGGGGAAGGGCGTGGAAATTATGGACCGCGGCTAAACTCTCCAGCCGTGGAATTCTATAAATAATTCGCGCCGCGGAAAATTCCCGTTAACGTTTCATCGTTTCTCTCTCTCTATCGAGCTTCCTGTTTCCCCCTGACGCGAGGCAACTTCCGGTTCTTACGCTTCCTCGAATTGTTCTTTGTGAATTAGAACAGATACACGGGGGAAGGGGAGGGGGGGGCGGCGAAGAGAACGTTTGAAATCGATACGTATCGGTACGAGTACGTCAGTCTATTAATCTTCAGCGATGCGTATCTTTCTATATGTTTAGCGTGCAACACTGTTGAAAAGTAATCAAGGACGAGAGTTCCGGCGACGCACGTTGAATTTCTGTACCTCGGCACTTGCGTTGAAATTAAACGGGCAAGAAGCTTTTAAGGGAACTTTAGATCGTGAAATCGAGACGAGGCAGCGTCCACGATAAAATTACCAACGACAGAAAGCACGAGCGAAAGGTTGTACGGAGAGAAAAATTAGAGCGAGCAACCTTCTGTTTATATTATATCCAATGTATCCTTTGAGAAACTACCCACTTGTGATTACATATTTGATACGTAGCAATTTGATTTCATATATGTTATTTCGATGAGAAGAAATCTACGAAACAGTATGGAAAAACAGTATCAATTTCGTTCGAGCGGAGAGAGCGTAGAGCAGGGAGGACAGTTTTGTCCACTTTTCTTATGCACGATGCAGTTCAAACAATTTTTCGGAAGCAGTTATGCTGCAGAGCACACGACTGATTGTTTATCATGGAAATTGATTCCTGTTTTTGTCAGAGTTGAATAAGTTTCGAGGAGGAGGTGGAGGAGGATAATGCAAAGTTGGTGAGTGTTTCTCGGGATCGATACACCCCCATCTCGCCCCTCAGAAACAGCCCCCGAAAGCTCGAGAGCAAATAAAGCTCGAAGCGAATCAAAGGCATTCTACGTGAACGTAATTAAAAAGAGAATCGACGCTTTGTCGCAGAGACTCTGGGCTTTAACCTGTTCTCATATTACTTTCTTTTAATAGACTTCCAATTGACAAACAATTTCGATACGCTTTCGATTCTGACAGGGACGAGTGGAATTTCCGAGGAGATTTAGTTCCAGCGCAGGCTATAAATTTAATTTCACAGTTGAAATCTGAGTAAATAGAATTTTCCGCCTAACAGAGGAATTATCGTGAGTGAAAATGAATTCAATTCACGACTAGAAAAAAAAAAAAGAAAAAGAATTAAAAATTATCGCAGAACATTAAAAAACCATAAACGTCGATCGGTACGTTTTTGGGAAATTTACAAAAGAAACAAAAAACGCACGATATATAACAATAGACAAAATATTAATTACGTTAAACGTTCATGTTTTCTACAATGTTAAATGTTTTTTATGTTTGTATCTCTCGTTTCGCCAGAAAGAAACAGACGAATCACGATGGGACGAGAATTTCTAAACGAAGATTTCTAGATTTTCTCGACGATTCAAGGCTCCTACATAGTTGCGCAGAAAATTCCAAACGTCATGATGTAACGATTTTAATAGCTCCGCGCGCGTTATTCGCCGGCGTTTTCGAGCGACAAACGGAAACTTCCAACAGACGATTTGCTTCCACCGAACAGGCCTGCGTCAATAGAGAATCGCCTGATGAACATCCAAGATTCGATTCGTTCGTTTGATGTAACGATTGCGTCTGGCGCTTTGAGAGAAGCTTGAAAGCACACGATGAAGGCAAGAAGAAGATTAATCCCTCGGCAACGAGCGGCATAGCACGTACAGTGGCTGTCGGAAGCTTCTGGCCAACGCGTAAACTTTCCCTTCGTTGAGAAAAGTGAGAAAAATAAAATTCAAAAAAAAAAAAAAAAAAGAAAAAGAAAAACGCAGCGTTTGGATATTAGTATGTATTTTTTTTATTTCGAATTTCCTGATATTAGAAATATTATATATATATATATTACATCACCTAAATATTCATCTATTGTATCTTATGGGACAAATTTAACAAAATTTTTGTGAAAAGTGTTTCATTACCGAACAATTTAAATCGAAATAGAAATTCGTTTCATTAGTGTTTTTTCATCGAAAGACAGAGCTTCGTGTTATTACAAACAATTTCTGCAGCCACGGTATTTCTTCTTAAAACGATAAAAGGATCTCTCTCGAATATTCTATCAATATAAAAAAAAAAAAAAAAAAATCGTCAGGTTGAATCCATTCAGGCTGCCGTGCAATTCCCATTTTTCGTCAAATTTACATCGGCGAAGCCCAGGATCACAGGCTCGCGAGCGTATCAACCGCACGAAAACACGACGACGAGGAAAGGATGGAGCGTGCGCGTATCGATCGTTACCCTCTCGTCGCGAAAGTTCCATCAGAGACGATAATGCTAAACTGCCAGGTTCGCGTCGCTGGGCCGGCAAACACACGCAATAAAGGCGAACGTTATCTGCGAGTAGCATTGTTCACGGTCCGCTCGAGCTTCCAGCGGGATGCATCGCCCCCGACTTTCTCATCCTCCCACTGCCGCTTTTTTCCTTTCAGTCCCTCTTTTTTTCTTTTTTTTTCTTTTTTTTATTCCCAACGACTCGAAACTCCACCGTGCACCGCCGCGTCTCGAAAGAACAAGAAGAAGAAATAGCCAGCTGGATAATTGCGTTCGGAACGAAGCGACTGCGTTCAGGTATTTGGTTCCTGGCCCCGGATCTTATCGTTTCTCATATCCTTTCTCGTGTCTTTTGTTTCGTGTCGCGCCGGTTATATCGCCAACCTCGGAGAACTCGCGGGCGAAATTCAATTCAATTCAACGTTGTTTATCCCCGTCTGGAAATGGAGTCCCGTGATTTTGATACGGTTTCCTTGATACGTGTTGAGAATCGTAGTAATCGGTGGGTCCAACCCTCTTTTTTGGCCGAGGGTAATTTTTCCCCGGGGAGGAAATCCAGTTTATCGCACGGGGGGGGAGGGGGAGGGGAGGACTTTTATTGCAAGGAAGTTGAAATCATTCTCTTCACTTGAGTTACAATTTGGGAAATTCAACTTTCAGTTTGAACTGAATCAAGGAAATATCCTTCATTTGTGTAAACGTTGATAAAAGATAATTTCATTCGGTAATCCAGTTATACTAGTCGTAGAACGATCCATCTGCGCCCATTTCAAAGTCTTTACAATGATCCCTTTTTCGTGCAATTTGTTCTACGATTTTTTATACGCACTATAAAATTTTTATAAACACGTCTAAAGGTACAAAAATTCGTTTCATCTGTTACACTTTGTCATAAGTGAAATTCGAGATAAGGAAATATTCTTCATTTGTGTAAACGTTGATAAAAGATAATTTCATTCGGTAATCCAGTTATACTAGTCGTAGAACAATCCATCTGCGCCCATTTCAAAGACTGAAGTTTTTACAATGATTCCGTGTTCCCGCAATTTATTCTACGATTTTTTATACTATAAAATTTTTATAAACACGTCTAAAGGTATGAAACCTTTGTATAAAAATTCGTTTCGTCTGTTACACGTTGTCGTAAATATTCTACTTTGGATATATTTTCTATATATTTTTCCATATCGCGCGCGTTGCGTGCACCTTTCTCTCGACAAACAGTCCAATTACAAGAGTTTTGAAGTACAACTTCTCGTCGAGTGCATTCTAAACATCCGCCAATAGATTGAAAAGTCAGCAACGTTAACCGATTTTATTATTTCCCCGTTGTTTCTCGTCGCTTTTCGCTCCTGAGACGAATATTTATGAATCTCGCGTGGCCCGGCGAGAAAGTGGGTCGTGCGTGTTGAATGACGGAGATATTTCGAAAAATTCTCCCCCCCCTCCCCCCCTCCCCCCCAGGCCAGAATGCAGTTTTCGCTGTTTACGGAATAATTTGACAGGAGCAATTGGATGTTATGCCCTCGTGAAATAAAGTTTCCTCGGTCGGACGAGCGTTGAATGTATTTTTCGCGTTTGCGTTGTTTGTTCATCGATCCCACGTGAGGAACCTTTCGGGGGAAAAATTTCCAGTCGACGTGGTTATACATCTCGATACGAAATTGACTCTAATATCGATATTTTAACGCCAATTTCTTGAACAAATTGAAATCTGAAATGATTCGATTAAAATCCGATGTTCCGTCGCACGAGAACGTAGAGAATTTTTTCACAGTTGAAACGGGTTCGTTAATTTCGAACGAAATAGCGAATTGTTGATAGGGAACGCTGCATATCTCGTTAGTTTAAAAATCAGTGGAACAATGAACAACGCCGGGGCTATTGTTGTCGGGAAAAATTGTTTCATGATGCAGATCCAAGGGCTATCGATTGTTAAGAGTGAATGGATATTGAAGCACACTCTGTTAACCATTAAATAACATGAAAGTCCATCGTACTTTTCCTTTTCTGTGAATCATAAGAGACAAAGAGTTGATAAATAAAAATATTTCCTCTTTTTCCACTTATTTTCAATATATCGAATTTATTCGAATGGTTTAATTCTAAATATATAATTAATTACAATTTCAGTGACTTTGAAACAGTAACACATCACTCTGTTAATCATTAAATGACATGAAAATAATACCTTTTCCCTTCTGTGAATCGTAAGAGACAAAGAGTTGATAAATAAAAATATTTCCTCTTTTTCCATTTATTTTCAATATATCGAATATATTCGAATGGTTTAATTCTAAATATATAATTAATTACAATTTCAGTGATTTTGAAACAGTAACACATCACTCTGTTAATCATTGAATGACATGAAAATAATACTTTTTCCCTTCTGTATATCGTAAGAGACAAACAGTTGATAAATAAAAATATTTCCTCTTTTTCCACTTATTTTCAATATATCGAAATACGTTTCAATTCTAAATACAACTGATTACAGTTCCAGTAACTTTAAAATAGCTGTATAAACGAATAAAACATCCCGGATTGTTATTTCTCTTGAAATGTGTATTGAATATACACCGAGCTTTCGAAACGAGGGCGTATATTTTCCTCTTCTTTCGTTCACGTAGCGAGAACGCATTACTCGCGAACACGCCTGGAAAAATTCATTGCAAATCCATTTCGAGCGTGTGTATAAAATAATGCAGGCGATCGCGGGCTCCGACGTTCGCCTCGCCTCGCCTCGCCTCGGAGAAAGATGTTTTCTCGTTCGATCTCGTAGTAATTTATGGCAGCCATCCGAGCCCCCGACCTCTGTTCTCTGATACATCTTTCATTACACGCGCGCACGATTCTTTCGAGGAAATCGGAAGCCGATTCCACCACGTAGAGAGAAAGACGCGACAAAGCCGTGATAGGAACGATATTTCGCGATAGTTCGTCGAAGAAAATGTTCAAAGACGTTTGATCGTTCCGGAACTTACGATGTTTGCTGTGACGATGTTCGTTGTTTCGAGAATTTGGACATTCAATGGACTTTCGAACATTTTTATTTGGATAAAAATCGCGTGATGAAAGCATTCGCGAAGCGTTCTTCTTTTTTTTTTTTTCAAAAATCCAAGCTGATGAAGCGAGTGGATATCCAGTGGATATGATCACAAATATTGAAAGAAACTTGAAATATTAATTTATTCATTATTATTGATTCACTGCACTGTTATTTATACATTATTTCATTATGTACAATTGATGTATCTATTTAGATTGCCACAGTATTAATTTATTGATTATTGATATTTTGTTCAATCACTTGACATCATTAAACACTGTTTTTCAATGTTGAAAGAAATTCCAACGAAACGAATGTAATCGAAGTACTCGTAATACTGTAATAAATTATTACCTACGCCCAATTAATTTTAAAGTGTGACTGATTAACAATTGGCTGGATTAGTCTCGAGTATGACTAATTAATTATCGACTTAACTATGATTACCAATTAAACCCCTAGCATGATCAATTAATCATCGACTGAATTAATCTCAGACGCAATTAATCGATCGAATTAACAAGAATTGATTAATCATTGACTGAATTAATCTCAAGCGTGACTATCGTCGGCTGAATTACGACCAATGAATCATCGACATGTCTGAATAAACCACAAGTCATAATCAATCAATGACTGAAATGATTTCGAAATTGACCAATTAATCACCGACTGAAATGATCTCACGATCGATCGACTAATTGATTAACTAACGTTAGACAACACGACAAGTCGACGCGAGAGAGAAAGACATTGTTACAAGTTAAAAGTACCGTCTGTCTCGAAAGTTGACAGAGAAATTCGGTCTGAGCCCAGTGGATGTGTCACGACATCGTTCTGATAAGTTGTCACCCGCCGACGCTTAACTTTCACCATCATCTTCCGTGTCTCGTTCCGCCGTGAGTTTTAGTTATCCCGTGAATTAGCGGAGTGCGAGCCACCCACGAAAGTTCCGCGAAACAATTCAATTTACTTTGGTACCGAGGCCAACCGGCGTGCCTGCACCCCTCACGTTATACTTGTATCTTCTTATTGCCGTGTCACTGCTCGTGCCCACTCCTGTAATTTCCGATGTTAACTCTTGCGTCGAGAACTTACTTTGTCTCAAAATTACAAAAATATTTTCTCAGTTTTAAGTACATTTAAGTAAAACAAAATCGACCGAGTATAAAAAGAAAGCGACGAATTATTGCGTACGGTTTGGTCACTCGTTATGGTCCGCAATCAGTTGACAGCGCAACGTGGTTAACCCTCTTGCGCTGGAATTGCAGGAATCGAGGATTTTTTGTTCCAAAATTACAGTATTTTCTCAGGTTTAAGTAGATTTAAGTATAAGCCAGGCGAAGCAAATGATAAATTTATTACTTCTCGATAATTTCTATCCAGTGATGGTCATACCGACGAGTTGAGAAAGAAAGTGACGAATTATTGTATACGGTTTGGTCACTCGTTATGGTCCGCAATTAGTTGCCAGCGCAAGTGGTTCCCTTTGTTTAAAAAATCGACTGAAAGTATTATTTCTTTCTTTCTTCCCCCCTTTTTTTTTCGATACAATTAAAGGCAGTAAAATGTGTTTCTTTTTAAAAAATACGTAAACAATTCTTTTGTTCGTTTTACTTGCAACTTATTTTTACACGCAACGCACGTACAATCGTGCGAGTGAAAATTATATTTAATATCTCGACAAGGAATAGACTTTGAAATTAAATCTTCTCTATTGAACAGTAACTCTTTCGTCATTTCAAATCGAAATTACACTTGTAAACACTTCGCAACGCGCGAAGTAGCACTTTTACACACTTTCCGTTATACATGAGTACAAAATATCAACGATATCAAAATTACTGCACAACAAAAATATGATTCGAAATCTCCTAGGTATTTTCGTTAATCAAAATGTTCTCGCAAGAGCTTTGAAAAAAAATCGATAGAAACCATCTTTTTCCCTTACCTTACTTCCAACTTCCTCCAACACGATAATACACAACTGTTTCATTTTCCAATCGCAATTCTCGATTCACAACCGGCGTATCGAAACCCGTAAACGGAGTGAACGCGAGACAGCATGATCGATGAAACAGCGCGATCAATGCGAGGAAAGGAAACGATCACGGATGCTGCTTACTTCCATCGATCGTGCACGCTCGTTGCAAGAGAAGCTGAAGCAGAAAAGAAGGATAAGACGCGACAGCCCTTGAAAGGGAGGGTGGGGGTGGGAACATCAACGAATAATCAAGGATGGCGAGATAACGCGGGTTCGTCGCGCGATCCCCGGCGGGATGATTCAACTTTCATCCTGATACGTTCCGCTGGATACGACTGGCCGGGGGGAAGCCGTAAGTGGCGAGTAATCTTCGCGAGACGAGGGAGGATAAAACGTGGCGTTAAAACGAGCCTGCGGAATACGAGGCAATAAAAATTTAAAAGACGCCTCCTTTTCTGCTTCTTCTTCTTCTTCTTCTTCTTTTTCCTTCTCAGGGAAAAGTTTCAGAGAAAGAGATAAAAGATTATCCCCCGATATTCCGGGGAATTACTCGATCGAGAGCGATCGAGTTGCTGGAACTTTCGAGGTCTCGCGAGAGAGGAGGAGAGGAAAAGCGCAGGAATTTTGGATCGTGAGGATAGAAGTTGTTGCGAGAGAGAAACGAGATTCGAGAGAGGAATTCGTTTCGTTTCGTTCTCGAAATTCGTTACGTCAAACTGATATTGGTACCATTCTCTGGTAGGGGGAGGAACTGTTCTTCAATTGACTGCGATATTAACCTCCCAACTGCTTGTATAAAAATATGCATACAAAAGTAACAATGAAATTTACATTGAAAGCAGTGCTCTACACCATGGAGTAAACTTCGAGTAAATTAAAATTTTGGAATTGGAAAAGTGAATAAACTCGAATTTGAATAGTGCACAGCTCTCTTCGATTGAGAAACTACAGTGAAACCACTGTAGTGACAGTTCAAAAGAAAGCCACTGCAGTGGCGTTCAGTAGCTAAGAGGTTAATAACAATCAAACTAGCAAAATTGAATCTACATACTCGGTACACCTTTTTCTCGCTCACGTCTTCAAATTTTCCCGCGCAGACGTGCAAAGATCCGACAAGTCTGATAATTGCCAGTAAACGAGCCGTTTAAGACAAAATTAAGCAACAAAGTAAACACGAGCGCGAGAGAAACATCACCGGATGGATTTCGTCGTTTTTCATTCGTCTATTCTTAATGCAGCTTGTTTATTCAGCAGAGTCATCGATGGAATCCGGGCGAAACCTCGCAAATACGCGGCGTCAGCGCAGGAACACGAACAGAGCGAGAAAGGAGTGGATTTTCAGCTGGAAATTATCGCGTGCCACGGGAAACCCGACGCGACCGCAATGTTATCGTTGGTTATCGTGCCGGAGGGGCCCGGTTGGATGTCGCGATGCTGCATGCCTTGTTTGCACTTTGATCGATTCTCACTGATAACAGCTTGTTACACAGGCTACGCAACACGGGATAAGAGAATAACCGTAAACGGTGAAGTAATTCAGCCGCGAACCGGTGATAACCGGTGTTCACGATTCGAAAGTAGTAGCCAGGCTATCCAGAGTTCGGGTTTCAATGCAGTCGCGTGAAACGAAAGAGTCGGAGAGGATCTGACCTTTATCCGACGTGATCCGCTGGAATTCAAAACGCGAGTTTTACATTGCACGTACAATTCCTGGCAATCAGGCGATAAGGTACACGCGAGTTCTCGCCGAATTGAATATTTTAGCTTCTAGCTTCTTCTTCTTCTTCTTCCTTTTCTTTTTAAGCTTCAATGTGTTCGAACAAGCGGACTTGCCTCTCGAATTTTTTTTTTTTTTTTTTTTTGATCGCCCAATTTCTTCGTTCTCGTACACTCGAACCTCCGGACGTTTTAATTTCAAACTTGCGAACTGAATTGTGAAATTTTCCGAAAATCCGGAACGAGAAAGGCGTGAGTTATTCGGTAGTGACTTTCGATTTGCGGTTGAGAAGCGTACAATATATCTTGTTACACGCTCGATAGAGTGGCAACAGAAAACAACACGGTTCCTGACGTGTAATTAGCTGCAAACACCGGGCTTATTTCCCCGACTGTGAGTTACATGACATAGCCATTATCTGGCTTCCTTCCCTAAGCGTTTTATGCGTTTCTTGTTATCGATTATCGATTCAATTACGGTCACATCTCACAGTGAATCGAACCTGGGTGTTCACTGAATTACGCTCTCTTTACCGCGAATTATACCAAATGATAATAACTGGAAAATTTTCAGAACTTTAGAGAACACAGCGTAGAAAAGTTCGATGCAATTGGTAGCACGCGATAGTATTTAGAAACAATAAAATATTTTCTTAATGAAAGAAAAGAAAACATTTGCAAACAGGCGTGATAAATATAATTTAATTATACTTCAGTATTAAATATCTACGAGCAAGCACAGTGAATACAATTTAATTATGCAATTAAGTCTGACAAGTAGACAGTTCGAAACTTTAGTAATTCGAAAATAAAATTCCAAGATTAAGAATTTGCTTCGTTGTAAACGTTCGACATCGTTCGATTCACGTTATTTTTATTCATATATATATATCATATATATATATATATATATATATATATATATATAACGTTTCTGCTCGCGAGTGTGCTAACTTTCTTTTCACGAAATACACGACGACGCCATTAATGAGTGTGTCTAATTGTCAGTTGGAATATTATTTTTCCCGTAAGAAATCCCGGCAGCCAAATTGTCACTTGGCACGACACGCCCGAAACGACTGAAACACGCGAACTATCTCCAGTTAATCGGTCGGTAATTTCCATTGCGCCTCCCGATATACATATAACCGTGTGTACATACGTGTTCGAGGGAATTATTTGACCTGCCCCTCCTCGCGGCAGTAGTATTTGTCGGTTTGAGGTCAGACGTGTCGCGATGCGGCCTCGAGCGCGCCGTGATTAAACCAGACACTTCCACTTGTCGTCTCAGAAGAACCGGAAACTCCACCCTCCCCTTCCCTCTCCCCGGTTCCCAACGTGTCCCCGAAAATTCTACACTCCACTCCGCTCGCCCGTGCTCGACCTGTAATTAACGAAATTGCGCGCGACTGTCTGCCACGCGATTTCATTGTCCGACGAGTTTCACCTCGACTTTGAAATTTTCGTGGGACCACGCCAAGGAAAATCGGAACCGAGTCTCCAGACGAGCTTCGTGCCGGTGGCAGCGAAGTTTGCGTTTGATGTCGTTCGTAGCGAAAGTAGTGTAGTTTTCTTTTTTCTTTTTTAGATTTATCTAGCTTCAGGATGAGTATCGAGCGTTCTTCTGCGAATTTCTCAATTGAGAAATTGAGAGTTGTGGCGTGGGATAAATTAGAGATACGAGTGATAATATTTAGATATTGTGTCGGTATTAACGATGGAATTTCGGAATAAATTCAAAACAGGGACTAGTTACTAGTAAGGCTGAAAATTAATTCTTTCACGGGGTGATAAAAATAACGGAGGCACCTTGGCTGGTGTACCAACATTCGTAACAAGGCAGAGACTCTGGTATTTATATAGCGCCAAGTACTACTTTACATCATAAAAAGGATCGACTATTTTTATTGGCGAGTGCGATCGTAAAAAAGGATGAAAAGAAAGCTCGCACTTTAACCGAGGCTCTTTGTTACGTTGACGAGTGGTAAAATAGATCTCGTAGGCGGCAGCCTTATAGAGCTATTAAAAGATTCGAGTCAGAGGTTCGATTTATTGGCTCGAGGAGTAACCCTGGAATTCAAGGGTACACTGCGGATATCTCCTGCTGTATTTCTTCACCGCGATTGCAGCGATTTCTTTTCAATCGACGCATTTTGTATTTCGTGGCTATAATTGATGAAATTGATTGCACGCGATTTGACCAGCGATTTTCAAATTTTTGTTTTGGTGTATTAATGTCAGAGATATTCCGATTATCGTACGTAGTATGTGTGCAATATATATTATATATTTTGTATTATATTATATGCATGTATTAACACTGTATGTTTACATATTTATATTCTGATACATTTTATGTTATATGTATGTTTATATGCATATATTTTATATTATATTGTGTTACATTATATTTTGTACAATATACAATATATAATGTAATAATATAATACAATACAATACAATACAACATAATATAATGTAATATAATATAATATAATATTATATCCAACACTTTTCAATAGGTGAAACTTTCACTTCTATATACTTATTCACAAAAACACGAAGTAGTCCAAAAACCCACGAGCTCTAACCCAAACCTAATCCACCGAGATCTACTTTTCCAAGTGAACATGAAGCTAAACGCGTACAAAACACGTGCAACCCCCGTGGTGGTGCACACACACACACACACATCCACATTTCTTCCCCGTCCAATTACCAAGCTGGTTACTACAAAGCTCTCATCGATCCCGGTGAAACCGACTCAAAGGAAGAAAAAGTTACCATTGTCGCGCGGCCAACGAACCCCGACAACGAATCTCGACAAAACCGACGACAAAACACCGCTACGATTCAGAGGAACGTACTCTCTCTCTCTCTCTCTCTCTCTCTTTCTTCTCTTTCGGTTCGTAGTATGAGAGAGGAGGGTTGGTTGTGTGCGTCAGAGCACGAGGTCGTCGACACCGGCGCGTTTTCCTCCTCCTGGCATCGATCGAGCTTCCTTTTCGCGAAAAGGGGGTGGGAAACCGTCGGGTAACCCGGCTACACAGGTTCCACCCCTGTTTGGTCCTCCCGTGCGTAATCTTTCACGGGCGAATTCCATCCTCTCGTTCGTTTTAATTAATTATCCACCCCCGTTTCGAACGTTTCTCGTCTGACGGCGAAACATTAGTCGAGAAACACGGGGGAGAGATGGTGCACAGAACACCGCAAGTTGTTGCTTGTTTGATGGATTTCTAGGAATTTTCGGGATAACGTGGATGTCTGTTTGTTGGGTCTTGCGATCGAAATACAGTATCTAATTAATTTTATTACTTTTCCTTTCTTTCTTTTTAATAACTTTCCAATCGTGCGTGATTTTGTCTTTTTTTTGTTTGTAGAAAATTGCAAACTGAGAATTGTACAGATTTATTTAACGCGACGAAAAGAATCATTCAATGTTCGACAGAAGAAGAAGAAGAAGAAGAAGAAGAAGAAATATTCTTGTACAATTTATGACTCGAGAAGTTAGATTTTCGATGCAACGGAAAAGGAAAGAAAAAAAATGAAAATAAATGAGAACGAACAATGGCGCAATATCATTGTTTATCAATTAATGGCCGGCAATTTGGAAAATTCATTCGATCGGGCGGAAACAACGTTTCCATCCTGCTGTTTGATGCAATTCGACTCGATAATACCGCGTCCCGGCGGGGTTAATAGAATACGTAAGTAGAACGTAGCTCGAGGGTCGATTGAATTTCAATCAATATAAAAATCAATCGATATAATCGATTTTATATCCAGACGTTGAAGGCTATTTTTCACACGTTGCACTACGTTGATTATACTGGTCACAAAGTCAAAAACAATTTGAAATCGACGAATGTAATTAATGATAATCAAATAGTCAATTATATATATATATAAATATAATTACAATGATTCGCGGTCAATTTTAATTTCGTCGAAGGAAATTACCTTTCGATGACACAATCTGCATGGCTGTTCAAATTTGTTTGTTGCTCGTAAGAGTTCAATCTCCTCGCCGGCGCATAAATTTGGACAACACCGGAGAGTTTCAATTCAGTTTAGAGAGTTGGCTCTCCCCGCGATGCACTTTATACGCCAGTATAAAATCAATCGGACTAATGAGGATTAACGAGGGTACTTAACAAACGGTGTCGAATTAATGACAAACAGATGAACATTGTTGCACGCTCGACAAATTAATCCAGTTTTCAGCAATACTACCTTCAACTATACGACACGAACAGCGGGAAATGATCTTAAAATACACGTAGACGCCGCCGAAACTTTGGCAGAAATTTCCATTTAAGATTAACGACATCGAAATTGTACATTCTTCAACGAATCTGTCAAGTTTATTTTAATTAAAGGATCAAAGAGCTGTAAATTTTCGTCAATCGTGGCGTAGAAGTGTAGAAGCTCTTCTGTAAAAAGCGACGGACGCAGTATTATAAATCTAAGTGACATAATAATTATTACAATTTCGTTTCAGTAACAGAAATTTCATCAATACAACGTAACGTTAATTCTTTTTTTTAAATTTAATCCACAAAATGAACGAATATGATACTGTAGAGATTCTTTCATCAAAGAATTCTTTCACATCCCCCAGAGATTAATTACGTTAAATGTAACGCCGCAGAGATTAATAACGTATCGATGTAGCAATGTTAAAACGTGATACTTCTCAGATGTTTCTTGCAGCGGCTCGTGATAATCTTAGCGATAACAAAAATGTTATCGCCACTGCACGGGCAAAAATTAGAATAAAGTATTTCATTTTGCTGAGACTTCCTTGAAATCCTACGTGCAGTTAAATTAAACAGAGGGTTCATCCTTGTCCGTGGCACGGCGGCCAACGAGCGCGTTAATTACACGCGCAATCCTTGTGTTTTGAATGACGCGAAACGCGAAACCAGAGCCTCCTCCCCCCTTCTCCTCCCCCGGGGGGTTTAATCGATCCCGATTGTATTTGCATTTTCTCATTCGTAGCTTTATTTACATCTGATTTAGCTAAACGGAATAATTTGCGTAAATACGGATCCGCTCGCCGCGGATCCTCGCCCGCGAATCGAGTTTGTTTGCGAATTTACGCGCGATTACGGGCACGCCTCGCTCGAACGATAAAAGCACTTTTCCAACAATTTCTCCACTCGCCGCAAATTCGTACAAATTCAGACGAATGGGCGCGAACGTCCCGTGTCGAGTTGATGAATTTTCAGGTTTAACCGCTTGCGCTGGCAGCTGATTGCGGATCACGACGAGCGACCGTGTACAATAACCGGATAGAAATGATTGAGAAGTAATTTATAAATTTATTATTCGTTTTGCCTGAGTTGTACTTAAATGTACTTAAAACTGAGGAGATACTGCGATTTTCGGACAGAAAGTTCTCGACGTGCGTTAAGGAGAAAATTTTCCATTCATTTTTAGATTTGTTTCAAACTTTACCTATGTATTCATAAATATATATATATATATATATATATAAAAGTCGTCAATGCTCGAATACTTTCGCGAGTAACCTTCAACTGTTGATATATTGTGGCACGGTCAGAAAGTTACGCTATTTCGTTTACGAGAAAACCCAACGAAAGAGGGCTTTTCTATATACGTATAAGAGCCTTCATTTGGTTTCGTCTGTCCTAGTACTAAAACGCGAGCAAACACACTCTCCAAACCGAATCATCTTCTTTCTATCGACTCGGTGTTCATCGCGTTTACTCGTCCAACATCGAGTGCGAAAAAACACAGTCCAAGCGTAAACTTTGCCGAGATCAAACACCACGACGCGGGAAATCAAACCGAACGCACCGTCCCTCGACTATCGTTTCTCTAGCATTCGGTTCGGTGTATTTGTCGTTCGACGGGCGACGAATTCCATAAACCAACCGCGCTAGTAAAACGCAATTTATTACAAGCGAGGCGGCCGCGTTCGGTGACAGCATTATTGCAACCACGATCACCGCGAACACGACCGTTGAAACAGGTGCACCGATGGTCCGCGCGTGTGGTGCCCCCTCCCCCCCTTGGAAATTATGTGCATTGGTCCAGGTCCATTATTTGCGACCTGGTAACGCGGTCACGAAGAAGAAATAGATTTCCAGATAGACTCGACGATGTCGCGCTTATTTCTCTCTCCGGCGAGCGCCGATATACAATTCGTTTAGCCTCTGATTGGCCGCAGCTACTGCACTGCGCCATTTCCCTTCGATTATGCCCTTTCGCAGCGGGGAAAAATGCATTTTTTGTTTAGGTAGCTTCCAGAGGACGGAAAATAGGGGGAAATATTTCACCTCTTTGGGTGTCTTTCGTTGAGAATTCGGACGTTTCGGAGGGTTTTCTCCCGGGTCGCGATTTTGTTTTTTCTTCGGTGAAGACGAGACTTTCGCTTTTCGCAAGTTTGTGTAAATGATAGTTTGCAGTTGAGAAATTTTTCAAAGCAAAGATTTGGAAAAACGAGATGATTGTGTAAGAGCGCAGAGATGGAGAAGAAAATTATATTTCTAGTTATCAGTATATCGTATCTGAAGTTTTGTCTCTTGCTTTTGGAAATTTGTATAGATATCGTAGTTGAGAATTTTTAAAAACGACGATTCCGGGGAACTATTAAAACTGCGGGAAATAGGGGAAATATTTCACCTCTTTGGGTGTCTTTCGTTGAAAATTCAGACACGTTTCTCCCGGGTCGCGATTTTGTCTTTTTCTCCGGTGAAGACGAGACTTTTGCTTTTCGCAAGTTTGTATAAATGACAGTTTGCAGTTGAGAAATTTTTCAAAGCAAGGATTTGGAAAAACGGGATTACTGTGTAAGAGCACAGAGATAGAGAAGAAAATTGTATCTCTAGCTCATCTATATTACATTGTATCTGAAGTTTTATCTCTTGTTTTTGGAAATTTGTATGAGATAAATGTAGTTAAGAATTTTTAAAAACAAGGATTTTTAAATGTTGTAGTTAAGAATTAAAAAATAAAAAAAGGAAAAATGGAATTACTATATGAAAACACACAAGAGACAGAGAAGAAAATTATATTTCCAGTTCAATGTATATAGTATAAATATCTGAAACTTTATCTTTTGTTTCTGGAAATTTGTTCTTACAAATATTGTGGTTACGAATTTTTGAAAGCAAGGATTTGAAAAGAGAAAAACGGAACTGCTATTGGCATAAGAAATACGAGACAGAGGAAAAGAAATTACATTTTTAATTCGCCGAATTATAAGATGCTTATTATGTAAATGTCTGAAATTTTATCGTCATTTTTTTACAATTCCTACCGAACTGAGATATCGTATCTATCTCGCGTTAAACGGATTCCAATTCATCTGTGGAAATTCAAAACGATCGCGGCGGCATTTGTTAGCCGGGCAAACAATTTCAGGTTTTAATTCAATACGCTGATGAAAGGCACGCGAAAGGAGAGAATTTTTACTCGCGGTGGTGTTGATAAATCATTGAACAGAGAGAGCATCGACAGAAAATCCAATTTTGTTAAGGCGAACAAAACGAGAGAAAGAGAGAAAGAGAGAGAGAGTCGAGAGTAATGAACAAACGTCGACAGAAATTTGACGTTCGACGAAATACAGTTGATTTTGAGCGAGACTCGAAAGAGAAGCAGAGAAGCGCAGAAAATATTCAGTCTGGTGCAGAGGAAATATAAAGAGAACTTTAGAGAAAGCAAAATCCCTTCGCGTGAGCTTGGACACCGTGTGTATACTTCCTAAGCTTCTTCAAGACGACGTAAAGATCCCACAAGATACAGAGACAAGAAAATAGGAAAAATGTCTGGAGAAATCTGGCAAGGATATTTTCAGAAGGGAGAAAAAAAAAAGTGTTCCTTCGCCTCTTGTAAAAATTGGAAACCAATGATCTCTGGACTTGAAATACATCACTCAATTTGCAGTCGGTACTTTTTACAATTCCTTCCCCTACATGTCTTCGTGGTACATTACTTTCACTTCATTTTTTTGTAAAATGGTCTTCACCTCGCTTTTTTCAACAACACTCAACCAAATGAAACAAAATTTCCAAAATGTCAATATCCAATTTCACGCGTTTGCCCGTGTATCCTCCAGCCTCATATTTTCGCGCGAACAATTAAAACTTTCCACCAAGGTGGAAATTTACAACTCTACGATCCGATATTTCATACGCCTTTGCAGTCACGCGCGATAATCCACGGCCTAATTATCACGAGCGAAAATATAAAAGGCCATACCGATCGTTAATCCTGCTGAAATTACGAATGATTCTTCCTCTCCAAAAAAAAAAAAAAAAAAAAAAACAGAAAAACGAGGAGAGCAGAAAATAACCAACTCATCCCATTCTAAAAACACTCGATACGCATTTACTTCTCATTGCACGAAATCAGAAGGAAAGAACGAAAAAAAAAAGAAAAAATAAAAAAGGAAAGAGAAGGGAAACGAACCAAATCGAAACAACAGTCGTTATCCTCTCTTTCTTCCTTTTACTCGCGCAACGAGAGTGCCGATCGACCGGGGGGCTGACCGGTAGGAGAAGTCGATCTCCGGATAAAACCAAAGGGAAGCGAGAGCGCGGTACGTGCGCACACGTGGCATGGGAACTGGGTCAATAGCGGCGAACGGTGGAATTCCCCGTTTCTCGCAGAATCTGCACGGCGAGCTCGTAAAAACACACACACAGACACACATACACACACACAATGGCCGCAAGTATCGAAGCGAGCTTCTCGGCCTCTGTCTTTACCCGAGCTTAACGTCTGATTAATGGCTCGTGGGCTTTTTCACCATCCTGCCTGGTAATCGCATCCCCTCTCCCCCGGGAGGAGAGAGAGAGAGAGAGAGAGAGAGAGAGAGAGAGACTTTACGCAGTGCCCGGATTACGAAGCTGCGTCTGAAAGAGGTTTTCCTCGACACCCTTTTTTCGATACACCACGCACTACGGTGACGCGTCGAACAGAGGGTGAAACAGAGAAGACACGATTCCGCGGATATTTGTTCCCTCCCAGAGAAATTTCGAGAACGATTGAACTGCTACTCTGGGCAAGATTCTACTCGGGGGAGGGATGTATTTCGCGTCGAAATTAGGGGACGATTAAAAGGATACCTCCAGGTTACCGGGCGAATTCCTTGGATTTTTCGGGGGAAATTCTCGTTGCGATATCCCGCTGAGTTTCGATTTTACTGAAGGAACGCGATCGAGTTGCCACATTGGGTTCTATTTGGACAAGGGATGGGTTCAAGTTGGGGGATGAAAATTATCGTGTCGAGCAAACATAGACTCGTTGAGAGATTTCTGAGATTTTTAGAAGTCCTTTAAAATGGAGGTTTTTAGTCCCGTTTGAAAGAAAAGGAATTCGGAGGAAAAGTTCGAGTTTAACGTTCAATTGAAAAAGAAAAAATCCGAAGGATGAACTGTTCGTCCGTGAATCGTTGCGATTAATAATAACAATAATTCATGAAATTGTTCTTTATAAGAAGAAGAAAGGGACGCGAGTTACGTCAAATGCGACGTTATATTCTTTTTCTTGGTGACACTTGTGAGTCACGTTGCACGTGGATGTCGCGAGGATCTATCGATTTTGTTGTTCAGAGTTTGAATATTCTGAAGTATTATGGAGAAAGTTCAGTGCTGAACTCCAAGTGGGAACTTCTACTCGTTGTCTACTTTGTAACAGGTTGCAAATAAACCAAGACGTTTTAATGATAAATAGCACCCCCACGTACGTAAATACAGCACGAACTGTCATCGTTCCTTCTCCAAGGGATTTATTACAACGATAACTTAAAAGGAACCTAACTATTAACATAATAATAATAGTCATGCCGTGAAACACGAATTTCACTTCCGATGGCGATGAATGCTCAATGCTAGCGTTAGAGAACGATTTCCAGAGGGAAGGGGGGGGGCGCGATTAATAATTATTTCTTTTTTGAGTATATTTGGAAGGTGAAATTTAATTATTTATAATATAAATAATTTTTTAATATTAATGTTAATTATTATAATTTTTACAAAAAGAGCACAATTTCCTTTTTTTGTTTGATTACCTATAGCAATAATAGCTTTTACTCCAATTTCATCATTCATCAACATTAGTTACTGCTGGAATTTATTTAATAGTTTGATATGAAAATTTATTTAGTTTAAAATATAAAAATTTTATTTTATTTGTTTCTAGTTTAACAATATTAATTTCAGGTTTAATAGCTAATTTTGAAATAGATTTTAAAAAAATTATTGCTTTTTCTACATTAAGTCAATTGGGGTTTATATTAAGAATTTTATGTTTAAATTTAAATAATCTCGAGATCTTGACAGTTGTAATATATAGTTATAGTCCGTTCAGTGTTTAATTTAATTTGCTGGAGGAGCAGATTGTTAAAAAGTCGAAACGACTGATATTGATTTTTAGATTGGCAACATCATAATATATTTTTGAATGACAATACTTTGTCACAAGGGCTCGATAAAACACTTGAAATTTTAATACAGTTAATTTAATAACATTATTATTGCAATGTCACCAATGTTGCTTTGAGAATAATTTAATTAACTATTCGTTTAATATCAATATTATGCCTCTACCGGGGGTAGATAGATTAGGACGATTGTACCAATTGAATGGTCAGCTCAAAAATCTTTGAATGAGAATGTTACATTTGTTTCAAAATTGGAGAAAAATAAAATTCGTACTACAGAGGAATCTATAAAGCGTCAACATACTAACAAACGTGTTACAAAATACGCGTACAAAGCAAACAATGCAGAATTTATTACAGGGGCTTCTCAAAGCTTCTCAAAGCTTCTCAAACGTGTTCAAACACAGTGAATAGCGGACTGTGAAAGCGCCGTTCAAAATCGTCATTCAATTTCGCTGAGAGAGAGTTTCGAATCAATGGCAACGTTCTAAACCAATAAACGAGATAATCGTCCGTTATCGAATCACGACAGAAAGCCGGCCTCACAATTAATAATTAATAATTACCGTGCATTATCGTGCACCGTTTCATTCCCCCCCCCCTTATTAATTGCCGCCATGTTGCCTCGTGCATCGAAATAATCCCGTTGCCGATCGAAAACGTCACCGATAACGCGCAATGGGTTTTTCACACATCGTCGCGCGAATTTTCGCGCGCATTCCATTTGCGAGAGCTATTCGAAACACCCACTCGCGTTGTCCGCGAGTTTTCACGAGGTTCAACGCGTTCGCGTCGAAATGGTTTGTCAATTAATCAACTCGGTTCTTGCCCGTTGTCGCTTTAATTAATTGCTAACGAGCGAAAACTATTCTCCACGCTCACGGATGCGTACGCGCGTGTACGTGTGTGTGTACGAGGCGGAAACGACGCAAGTGGCTGGTCTCGAAGGCGCGACAACTTCGAGGAAGACAAAGACGAACGCCTCACACAGAGACACTGTTGTTTTCGTTACCTGCGAATGACTGGCAGATTAATGATACCTCTTGCATTAAGTTTAGATAACATTATCAAGACACGTGACCCTTTGTACAGTATCTTTTTGCTAAGGATGGCTGCTGTGCGTCGTGTTTTGCACGATTTCAGAGACGTTGATTTTTTTTTTTGAAATTTCACCAAGTAGAATCTAAATGGCGAAGAGAAATATTAGTGGGAGTCTTAACAAGAATTTCCTTTTACGAGCGTGATATTAAAAGGTGGATTTGACTGATCGATCAGAAGGAAAAGAAAAGAGACACTTGCAGATTATACCGTTTAACGCAACGTTGGTCTTTGTCGATCTTCTTGATCCAATTTAGGATCTCGGGACTTTCACGTCGAAAATTGCCAGGCATATCCACTCGTCCAATTTCACCATCCTTTTAGCTTTTGAAATGAGAATTAAAGTTCAATTCTCCCTTCTCACATTGAAAAAAAAAAATCACACTTTTCGAAACCGTTGGAATGGAACCAGACTCCAATAACGGCACGCCTCGTTCGTGATATCAAAGTTACGAGGCGGAATATTTTTTTCAGAAAAATAAAAAAATGAGAGAGAGAGAGAGAAACAAATAAAACAGTACGATGAAAACGCAACTCGGGCGTGGCGATTTAATATTGTACGGAATTTCTTTACATTTCACGCTCGAGATGGCGGACACGGCCGGATTCACAGCGATTCGCGCAATACTCGCGCGGTTAATGCGGCAAAAGGCGATTCTTTTTGTCAGTATGTTGGAAACAGCTGCGAGTCGCAGCTGGCGGCTGCGATCGGCAAAACGTTTAATACGAGTTGCGGCTGCGTTCCCCATGGAAAAAAAAAAAAAGAAAGAACGGCCAAATGAACGGTATATAATCGAGCCTAAATCGTTCCTATCGATCTGCGCGTTTCTCCCGATGGTTTCGCGAACCTTGACTTTTCCCTCTTTCTTCTTTTCATTTTTTATTTCTATTTCCTTCCTCTCTCTCTCTCTCTCTTGCGAAAATTGATATTCCACGATAATTGATTTCGACTGGAACCGACGAATTTTAATTCGCAGAAAATCAGAAAGTGAATAAAACAACGAAATTTGTGCAATTACGATTGGAAGACCAATTCTTCATTCAGATAAATCATAACATATTTATTTCTTCCCTCGTGCGATATTTTCGCTAAGATTTTAATACTGTTCGCGATTACTGTTTGGAGTGATATAGTCTAATTGAAAAATATCTCCTTTGTGAAGAGTGTATCGACACTGCAAAATGTCTACGCGTCAATTAAACATTTCCCTTTTCTCGAGCACGCAACGAGACACAAAGTTAATTACATTCATCGATGAACGCGACTGAATCGACAATACTATCGCTCTATCGGCGAATTTTAAATGGATTACGGCGCGTTTTATCGCGAGATTTTATCAGTCGAGCCGAAGTCCACGAAAATGCAACGCTAATTAGCCGTCAATGTCCCCCGATTGGCTCACGCGTTCTCACCGATAATTGCCCGCAGTTTCAATTTCACGAAATGATTTCCGCCGCCGGGACGCGTATCGGCACTCGTGTCACTGTAAATGCACGCGTTCGAACAATCTCATTTCCCCTCCCCCGACAGCGCTTTTTAATATTGATGGACGCTGCTTATTTGTTTAATATTTTAATAGGCAGCGTTCGGAACTGATGAAATATTCGTACGTTCAGTTTCACGTATGTACATATTCCGTTTGATTCCGTGTATCCATTATGAGGTACGATCCGTTCTATAATGTACAACGTTGTTTTGTATAACATTCTAGAATATACATGTATAACGTTATTTTATATGATATTCCGTATGAAGGTATTATGGAACTTAAAATATTAATTAACTGAACGTTTCACAATGTGATTAATTACGATGCATATAACATTCTCATTTTATATAATATTCTATAATGTGAATAATATTACACATATGTACATATTCTAGAACGTTATAACACGTATACTACATCCAATTAATTAACATTTCAAGTTATACATGATGAACGTGAAGATGTTACGAAAACTTGGAATATTCACGAATCGGAAATCTCAAGTGTATCTCGACGCACGGTATACCTCAGTCTCCCAAATTTTTCATATCGAAATCCACCCAGACGAACATCAACAGCCCAACCAGTTTAACCAAACATTCCAGTATTCGAACGTTTCATCCACCCACGCCAAAGTCCAAATCCACTTTCGTCGAAATATTTCATACGCAGCGTCCCCGTCTATCCTCCATCTATCCTCACCTACTCGCCCTGTTCACCCTGTTCCGTTCCGTTGCGTCCATTTACCAGAATTCACGCCAACAGCATCGGCTCGTCTCGCGCGCTCGAGAGAGACGGGGGAAATTGTCTGTCAAGCGGAAAAGGCCGGCGCGCGTTTCGAGACTTCGTGTGTCTGTCGCGCGTTATATTTACCAAGCGGCGAGGCGAGTTTGCAATTTCGCGGCTGGTGGTTGGCGAGAGGGTGCGAACGATCGGCCGAGGCGCGACCAACCCCTCTCTCTCTCTCTCTTCGCCACGGGAAAGAGGCTTTCAGCTTCATCGTCGCGGCCGAGACAACCGCAAACCGGTGTCGTTGCACCAGTGTGCATTATGCAAAACAACACGACCGCGGTCGGATTCGCGGCGAATGCAAACGAAACAGGAGACCAGAGGGACGAACAGAGACCCGGTGCTCCTCCTCTCGCGTATAATAAACAGTATGCTGAATTTCCAGGCGAATATCACGCCGAGCTATTCATTCTTTCTTTCTTCTCTTTTTTTAGTGAAATTATAAATAGGATATAAAGATCAATTCTCTCGTGCAGAGGCCCAAAGCGGCGCACGAGTGCCATTATATATTGCTTTACTACGTGTGGTTTGCTCTAGTTCTTTCATTACACGCATGATCGGTCGATCGATAATAAACGAGTATAAATAAAACAACGTATTGTTACGTAATCTAAGAATCTAGTTTCTTTCTCTGTTGAAGAGAAAAGAAATATCTTCGCTGAAAATTGGTGAAGGCCGAATTTAACTTTAAGCGAAACTTCCGAAAGTGTACAATCGCGAGAGATGTCTTTCGCGGCTAGTATCTCGTGAGAAACGCGCGTTTGAAAAGAATAATTTAAAGGAATGACCAAGTGTTCCCCTTTCTCTCGAAGGTTCAAAGAGAAATCGTTGTTAAATATCACGACAATTTTGGCGAATTTTCCGACTCATCGATCAGAATATGCACGGCTCGTTAGACAGTTTCTGCAACGTCGATTAGCAACACGTGATCGATAAGGCACACAAAAGGGAGATCACCAACGTAATAACGAGTTGCATCGGCGTGCGTCACGTCGCTCCGATATTTCTTTGCACGGTCGTTTGTTTTGTTAGCGGATGATTAACAGGGACAAACCATTGCACCCGCCTCCAACAAGAGATAAACCCTTTATCGTACAGCTCAACGAGCTTCCTTCCGATATGCAATTTCGTCGCCGTCCTGTTAATCTTTGAATTTTCATTCTTACACGTTTCTTGATATTTATGGAATCTCTTCTGTATTTATTCTGATAAATTATATATATATTATTATTTATTAATCATTAACAAGAAATTATTAAGCTACCAATCACGTTGATAATGCTACTAATCACCAACGAAAATAATATTAAAATATTATATATATATATTATATATAAATAATATTATATATGTATAAAATTATTATTTACTAATCATTAACAAGAAATTATTAAGCTACCAATCACGTTGATAATGCTACTAATCACCAACGAAAATAATATTAAAATATTACTTCGTTATTTATTGAGAGTTTGTAACATTTATTTACACGTGGAGGAGCATGCTTTTGTACAGCTTTTAGAGAACGAAGATTGCCTGCGTAGGTTGCGGAGAACGAAGGGAAGAATTCGATGGATACTGAAAAATTCAAGAACTTGAAATTCAAGCGATCTGAGCGATCGAAGAAAAGATTCCTTTGAGTATTCCTCTTTTCTGACATACCCGATATGCTTGAAATCACTGTCATTTCGTTTTATTGAGAATCTTCTCTTTGATCATTTTTCTCTTCGTTCTCTCTCTCTCTCTCTCTCCCTATCGGTAATTACAATTTCTCGCGAACGCGACGGAAATTTTAAACGTTAAAATTTAACATGAAATAAAACAAACAAAACATTCTATTAATTCGAAGTTTCGCGAATTTCTCCTCGCACTGACAATTAATCATTTCATTTAATTTCGACAGTCGTTAGGTGTTGTATATTTTCTACATTAATTTCATCCAAAAGAAATATTATTTTACTTTCTTTACTTATTTTCTGATAAGAGATTTCATTCATTCTGTTTCTCCGTATTTCTATAATGAAGATACATCTGACGAGAAAATACAAGGTCGAAAAATGCATGAAATATCCCTCTCCATATATATTTCAGAGCCTCTGCGTCTGTATCATAGCCGCATTGACATACGGTAACATACGAACCATCCATTTCTTACGCCAACCTCATATTTTCCTTTATCGCAGCTCGTTTAACCTCTACGCGGCGCCATACCCAGAAGAAATGGCGCTATATTTCTCCGCTCATTTTCATTCACCCGTGGACACGACGATGGAAAAATCTCACGACACTCGACGAGAATCACATTCGATGAAATGTACTTCATTAGAAATAAAAGCGAGCCCAAGTTTCATGGAAGTTTCAAATCCCACTCCTTTTGCCATTTACGAGTGTAATTACAAGGACCATTTGACAACTTTTATAATATTTTTATAATGCATAAAATTCTTTTCAAGACAGCGAAAAATTTGATACAAGTATGTTTACGCTAAAAGTAATACTTTGTATATGAATAAATTCCAGCGTGTGAAACTTCACGATAAAATCAACTCGCAATCAAATAATTCGAAATATAATCGTTGCAACGAAATACCGAAGACAGACGTATCAGAAATATTCGATAAATTGAATGATATCGTGAAACGAGCATCGAGTAATTTTCGTTATGAATACAATTAATTCGTAATGTTATCTCCCTTAGCGTAATGTACGCATCTGACGCGTCGCGCGTTATCTGCGTCAAAATGTACGTTCAGTATCGCGCGAGAAATTCCATTCGGAGTTGAAAAGCTTTTATTATCGGCGTGACATAATTTTATTAGTTACTTTGCACGCGTCGGAAAAAATTAATTTACGATACTCGCTAGTGTTCTAATTCGTGACATTCCCAATATATATATTCCAATTTGTAAATAATAAGCTTGGAAATTTACGTTGGAAATTCCACCGCTCGATTCGTTCGACTACAAATCGCTCTCGATTTGATAGGAATTCTAATTTCGCTGGACATTAGTCTTAGTTTCCCGGTCGATCGAGCGAAAGAAAGAATGAAAGAAAATGTGCCAGAAACGTGCGGATGGCCATGGTCAAGATTATTATGAAACGACAAACGGGAGCAGAAAAAAAAAAAAAAGACAGGACGCCTACGCGGCTTTTCGACTCCCGTTATGTCACCTTGCTCTCTGTGAAACTCTCGAGCTCTTTTACACGCTCTCTCGGACTTCGTTAACGTGCGTCATAAAGCACAAGCTACGCGAGCGAATATATGTTTTTAATAGCAATTTTGCATTTTATTTCGTATTTTTACGTTACGACCATAATAATTTCGACACGTGTGAAACGTAAAACGTGGAAGAAGAAAAATGAAGATTAAAAAAGAAAAAAAGACGAAAAAATGTAATAATCCTGTAATAGGGAAAATGAGGTCGTTTACGCTCTGTGCGAAATTTTACTCGTGAAATTGTTACACTTCTGAAAAACTCGGCTTGAAAACATATGATACAGCAAGTTTCATGAGACGATCCAATATTTTATTCACTTCGAATTCTTTGACAACCTAAAACTGTTACAGAAAATTACAATTAAACTCGATACAAATACACTTGCTTTCGTAGCCAAACTTCAATATTAAAATTGAAATTAAATAATAAATTGCACGTTGAATGATATCAAATTCGAACTGAACGTTGACATCAAAATTAGACATTAAAATTGGAAAAGTAGAATCGACTGAAAAAAAAAAAAGAGTAGCATAAATGGAACGTTGCTCGTTGCTCGTCGATGATCGAAGAAGGTTACTGTGTGCTGGATCGCCAACGTAGTTCGAAATTTATTAAAAGCGAGCACAAAGCAAGTTAACAAACAGCTAATTCTTGACTCAAGCTGATCAAATTCACGAGCCGTAAGCTGAGATTAATCCCGTTACGCTGAGCCAGAATATTCTCTCTCCGTGTCTCTACTTTTGCAACATCGTTGCAACGTAGGAAATTTGCAAAATGTGGCAATTAATGGCAACTGCGTCGCACTCGACGAGATAATTGCACCGACATTCAAGAAGGTGGTGGTCGCGAAAATATATATACACACGACTTTGTTTTGACCGACTGCGCGTGGGCGATGATATTTTCACTTCCGTTTCGCCTCGTTTCGATCGCCAGCTCGATGCACGAGGAAGCGTTGGCTTCTCGTAATTAAACGTGCAATTAGCCGGTACACGAAGCGGGTACATATTGATCGCGATAATTATGAACCAGCTGTTATCCTATTATTAATTCCTGATCCGAAGGTTCTGTTATTCCGCGACCTTCGGCCACCAAACGATCCGTTTCCCCATGCTGGAGTTTCCAGTTTCTCCCCTATATACCGGCGCGTTTAGTTAAACATTTATGCTGGATTTTCAGTAATGAGTTTAACGCTGTTATCGATGACGATAACGGAATTGGTTTATACGCTGCGGAACTATGGCGAACGATATCTCGATTCCTTGCTGAAGAAATCACCGTTTCAATCGCGTGTAACACGCAGCAGTGGAAATTGAAAGTGTAGTCCATAGTTGAAGCCAAAACATCTGCAGTTTAATTTCGAGCATAATTTCTGTTGCTTTCTGTTAAAGATTAACTTTCAAACGTGAATCCTGGCGATTTCTATGGCATGGAATTGTGAAAATGAACGCGCGAAGAAATGTTTCAAACTGCGTGCAACACAGGACAAAAATGTATAAAACATGTAATTACACTTTGGTCTGGTTTACAGTCGAAACAAAACAAATCCACAGTTCTCAAGCATGATTTGTTTGAAAGTTAATGTTCAAATGTTGATGCTGACGATTTCTGACGAAACATTGAGCGCCGTAACACGTTGTGTGAATTTTTATGTGTTTATAGAGAACTCGAAGTCGTGCGAAACAAAATACACACAGGCGTAGTTTAGTTCATTGAAACAATGGAATAACTCATTCCCGGTGCTTTCACCCCATTTTTCAACCCTCTTTTCCATCCGAAAGCAACGTCTCGTTGATGCTTCTCGCGAATGAAAGGCAAGCCACCGGTTATTACGAACGAGGCCGCATAAATAGTACGTCCCGACGCGATGCATTCTCTCGTTGATTCCTATTCACAGCGTGTGTCTACGTTTCCGTGATTCCGTGTTTTCGTCCGTGCAAGAAACGAGTTGAACCAAGTAATTGGCGGCGAGCGTTCGTAGTACAACGACATCGGAGGGTTCGGCATTGTTGCAACGGCGACGAATCGCTGGGACTACGGCTCAAGTGTAAAAATTGCATCGGAGGAATCAGAGTAGAGCAAAAAAAAAAAAAGGTTTATAATACAACAAACAGCACGAACTTTCATTTTATAAAAATTATTGTAGGTCTGTAAAGATGCAAACGTTGTAAATAATTTGTGAAACGACTCTAAAAGGTTACAAACTGGATTTTTTGACCAATTTTGAATGAAAAATTGGACTAGAGTGTAAAAATTGCATCGGAGAAATCAGAGTGCAAGGAATAAAATTTAGAATAGAAAAAGAGAGTACAAACACTTTCACTCGTATACTTTACAAGAATCAAACTTAGATCTGTAAAATTGCAACGCCACAAATCTGCAAAACAATTCTGAAAAATTGTAAATTGACTGATTGTAAATTCCGACCATTTTAGTTCTAGTGTTGTGTTCAACTCGGTAGAATGCATTTTTGAGCAACTTGAGAACTTTGTTAATTGAAAATTGCAAGGATCGCAGATTGTTTTTCAAATTTCTTTTTAGGATAATACAGAGTTTTCAAATTCAATAGATTGCGGATAAAAATACATATTAATTGTTAATTTACATAGTAATTTAATTGATAATTAACATAATATTAATTTGTTTGATTTTAGCAGAATTAAACATCCGTCTCAAACTATTGTATAAAAATGTCAACCGTTGTCAAGTGTTTGGGAAAATGTTCTCAATCGTAATTCTAAACAACGAAATAAATTAATTTATTTCGCACGGAAGAATGTTGAGATGAGAGATATTCCAAAAGAGAATGTTTCGCGTTCTTCTCGTTGTTAATAGTTTCAAAAATGAAAAAAATGTCTCAGGTTGTCATATTTGAATGGTTATTTTAGTCCGAGGTATTTCCAACGAAAACGTTCCGCCTCAAACACTTTTTGTCGCAGAGTGTTCCATTTTGTGAGAGTATTTCATAGATAGATCAGGCGAACAATAATAAATGTATTATATTTGAAAAAAGAATGTATTTGTAGCGCCTAAGCATCTGGGGTATCGTATAAATTCTAAAAAAAAAAAACAGAAAAAATGAAGCTCGAAGAAGACTGAATATCGAGTTACCAGACGAACTTTCGATTTTTAAATAAATGAATACGCTTTTTAAAATATTCCTCGAATTATTCAAAGCAGAAGAACGAAAGGGGAGTAAAAGAGAGAGAGAGAGTGAGTTTCTCTTGAATAATATATTTCACTCGCGCATTTTCGCTGATTACGTGCGCTCAATGTACATAATACATACGTATCTCACATTTTCGTAACTTCGAATTCAACGCGCCCGCGAGTCTGGCAAAGTCTGGCAAAACCGATCGAAAAGCTAATCACTGAAAAATGAAAAAAATGCCGCTGATCCGGGATCGATCGATCGATCCTCCTCGTTTATTCCCAGAATGCGTATATTCCCCCAGTTTGGTTAATTCGATTTCGCCCGCGAGTCGGTAATTGCGCTCTGCGCTCGACGTTGCGTGATGAAATTGCGGGATGCTCTCTCTCTCCGATCGGTAATCACCCGATTCTGGTCCATGGATTTTTTTCTGGAATACTGTACGTATTTGTTGCGCGCCGGTTATTTTTGGAATAACCTGCGTTTTCCACGGCGAACGTGATACGAATCGGTCGCGAATACGCGGACGCGAGGCAGACGAGCAGCGTGAATTTAAAAATGTTCCACATCTTCTTTCTTATTTCTTTTCTTTTCGGAAGAGAGAGAGAGAGAGAGAGAGAGAGAGAGAGAGTGTGTTACATATTTCAATGTATGCTGCTCGCATACGTTGCCTCGCTTCAGATTATTTAAACCGTGCCTCTGCTGACGCAACCGCCGCGGCGCGTGTTCGTTCCGACCGAAAATCACTGACGATCGAAGGCCAAGGATAATTTTTAACAGTCAATGATCATTTCTGTTTGGATCATCACCAGCGTTTTAATTAATATTGAAAAAAAGCAGCTCAATATGAAATAACAGGAAGACGAAATAATAAAATAATGAGAGATATATAAATAAAATGATGAGAGAGAAGATGTAAAATAATCGAATTATCAATCAAATTTTTGTAAAATAGAAAACTTGAGTCGTGAATACTCTCATTCGACTCGAATCTGTATATTTTTGCTTCATTGCATTTGTGAATTAAGAAATTCAAAAATCGATTCTGGAATGCATCGAAATAAACGTTGTTATTTAAATTAATGAAATTTCTAATAAAAGAGTTATGCGCATCATCCAATTTCGTGTTTTTTTTTCACTGTTCTTCCGGCGAAAGGCGTTCCTTTCGCGCGTGAATTTTATTTTTAGCGATTCTTTCAGTACGCGTTAGTTCGCCGAGCGGTAACGCGTTTTTTTTTTGGCAAAAATCATGAAAAATTCGTTCCTCGAGCGAATCGACGCGAGTCATCGTTTACACGCCGAACGAAAAAAACATTGCACGGACAATGGCAGTTCAGATTGGCACTCGATTGTGCCACGAAGGCAGAAAATTCATAAAACCGAAAGAACATCTCTCAGTCTATAGAATTTTCAGCTATTCAACCGGAATAGTTGAAAGAATTTATTTGAGACGGCGAAAATAAAAAGTAATACAAGTAAACTGCAAACTCCTCTTGTCGTTTTAAATATTTCATCTTCTCATTGTTTCATACCTCCTTGTGTATTAAATTATTATATTAAAAGGCTGAACTGAACGTGAAAATTAGCTTATTCTTATCACGTGGTAAGCAAATGAATGGTAAATAAAAAGTAGCTGGACAAAATTTGAAACAAATTCATATGAAAAAATTGTCAAAATGCAGTATCTTCTGCATCGTTTCCCATACAGAAGTTCTCGATCAAAATCGAGCGAAAGATTCGAGCAGCTTGCATACGAACAAGCAGACAACGGAATGTCGAATTTATCACCGGCGCTGCAGATGTTGTATCCCACTGGTGGATATTAAGAAGAGGAGAACTGGGACACGCGAGTCTCGAAATTCGGCGAACGGCGCCTCCGTGATTCATCAATGAAAAATTCGACCCAGTTGTCACTGTGCGGCCGGCATTAATAAGCTCCGAAAAATCCGGCGAGGAGAGCTCGAAGAACCCGAAAACTCGACCTCGACCCGAGCCACCATTGCCAAACAGACTTCTTCTTCGTCGCGCTTCAACGTCCACCTTTCCCCTCCTCGATCGTTCCTCCCATCGAACGAACGTTTCAGAGATCGTTTGTCCCGCGACGAATGGCCCGAGACGTTTCTCGAAACTCGAGGAGATCAGTCTGTTTTCGATCTCGTGCCAAAATTATGAATTCCCCGTCTGGTGAGTCACATTTCCCTCGAAACATTGGCCAACACATCTCGCGAAGCTCGATTCCTTCAATCGCGTGAAATTGAAGACGAAAAGAGAAAATGAATGTTTCTTCAATCTTGCGAAAACTATCAAAATCTTACAAACAGTGCAATTTAATTTTTCACAGATGGATTCTTTTAAAGTCTTTCACAACAGGACAATCGAACGTCTAAAAAAGTTGAAACTAATTTTATTTAACATTCACTTTTCCAATCCGAGTCTAAAGGTAGGAGAATGAGAAAATTTTTTTACACATTCGAATGGATTTTTTTAAAGTCGTTTCTCTCACGGCAGATAATAATTAATTATCTAAATACCGAAAAATTGAACTAATTTTATTTAACATCTCACTTTCCCGATCCGGGAGTCTAAAAATAAGAAGACTTTCTACACATTCAGCTGGATCCTTTTAAAATTGCTCCATTCACGATGGAACAATCAATCGTCCGAATAATCATCAGGAAAAATTCAACTAATTTTACTTAAACATTTCTGTCTCCGACAATCCGAGAATAAAACAAGTAAAAATAAAACGAGAAAGAAAGAAGAGACGAAGTGAACTGACAACGAGAGACGACAGCCCGTTATTTGCCTCTCTGCTCGATTTTAATAATATATTATACGCGTTCGGAGGGGGTAGTTTCTTCACGGGAAGTTCGAAGGAAGGAAGCTCCCTTCCGCGGATTTCCTCCTTTAATCTCGAACAACTTTTTGCTCGGACGGATCGAATTAATTCAGCCTCGACAAAAAGACAAGCCGCACCCAACAAAGTTCCGGAACACCTTCTTCTTCGCCCCTCGCCATCCCTCGGAACACGACCGCCACCGACCGGAGAGGATGGTGAACTGTCGTTACTTAAATCGATGCCGTAAATTAAAGCCAGCCAACGACTAGAATCCTTTCCAAATTCCTTTTGCCCGGGTTAAATGTCTCGAACGATCCTAGATTTCTCGGGATAACGGAAGCGGCGAGAGAAATTCGTTCCCTCCCCTTTGTCTTTTTATTTGGAATCCCCCTTTGGGGCCATTACATCGCCGAGATTCGCGAACACGAGTCTGTGTAATTAAAAATTTTCTTTTCCCCTTCCTCTCGTCTCTTCTTCTTCCTTGGAATTCGAATGGCGAAGAATTGGACGCTCTTGGACGTTTCAGGCAGATGGTGTTTAGAGTAAAACGTATGTAATTTTCTATTAACGATTGTTGTTTCGAACTACAGAAACAAAGTATCGAATATCTGTAAATATTTCCAATTTACCGATTTCTACTCTAAACACGTGATTTATCCTTTGTAAATATAAGTGTTCATTCTGATGGATTTTTCAATGATAATCAATTTTCTGATACCCAGCCAAAGTTCCATCCTGATAACTTGTATCGGAAGTTGTCGCAGTAATTCGTCAGAAAATTCGCACATGTCAGAAATACTCGATAATTAACCAATCTGATTAATCGTCAGTTCTTCGATTTTTTAAAATTAAACGTTCTATCGATTCTTCAGTTTCATTTCATTAGGTCGTAAATGTGTCCTGATTGTCAAATAATTATCTAAATGGAACTTTAAATAGACGAAGCTGGCTGTTTCCATCCTGATTGAATTGGAGCGTCCGAGCCTTATAGAAAATTAAATTTAGAAGGAAGAAGTTCTAATAAGGTGGAAAATGTCGGCGTAAAAAGTTATAATTAAAAACGCAGGCAGAATCAAAAGTTACGCCAAAGCGACGTTCGAAAAGGATAACGATTTCCTGTTAAGGGGGAGGAAAATTAGTCTTCGATCACATGCAAAACGAAGAACACCTTAAACATTTCACGCAATTACGGTAATGATTTATTAGATTCTTACGAGAAAGTTTTATTCACCTTTTCATATTGTTAATGAATATAAAATTATTACCTACAATTCTTCCTTCCGACAATCAGGAAAAATTCATATTATTCAATACTATTATAATTTATATTATTCGCCAATATTCATCATATTAATACATAGCGCAAGAGACAAATTTTTAACTTATGTTCAAAAAGAATATCTGAAATATTTAAAAACTCGCAGTCTGTTCGTCGTATTTCCGTTGCATCGCAATTTATAAAACCAACCATTTCGATATGTTAACACGCAGTACACGGTTCTATCTATTTTCTTTAGCTGCATTAAAAACAAAATTTTTGTTAAATATTTAAAAAAGAAACTCTCTTCGTCGTATTCCTCTGCGCACGCGGCAATTTAGTCAGCCAATTTTACGCGGCCTCCGCAAAAGCACGATTATTACCACCCTTTTTGCACTTGTAAAAATTTCAAACAGCCGTGAAAACCACTCGGGCGAACAACGAGTATCGAGTTCTAAAGTCAGCAATAAAAACGAGATCGTTTTTTAAATGGCAATCGTACGGCTCGCAGGTCAAAGGTGAACGCGTGGACGAAGATATCGGCGAGGTTTGCGATTCGATTCTCAAACTGCGTTTCTCAGTCTCGCGATGAGATTCGATTGAAAATTTTCCGGCTGGCCGAGCAATCGATCGGAGGATACACGTCGCCACCTCTCGACGAGGCGACGATAGAAACGCTGTTGATTCTATATAATGAAAGCTGACGGAGGGTTCAAGTTCACGAAGGCACGAATTTCCCGCATTTACCTCGCTCATCCCTTGTTTGGTCGATATTCCAACCACTCGGTTGCAATAACAGGAGGAAATTAAATTGCATTTCGCATATTGTTCGGGATTTGAATGTTTGGTCAACGTTAACAACCTGGGGAGAGTTAATAACCGAGATGAATTTGAAGAGACCGATTCGAAGGTCTCAGGTTAGGTTACTTTAGCTCGCAACATCGAGATCCAAAAATTGTGAAACTTGGAGAAATAATTCCGTTCGAATTTCGGCACCTCGCGAGTTCAGAAAACTTCACGCGTAAATTCGCGAATAGAAAGAAATTCGGAAATTCGAAAGTCAGAGGCTACGAGGTTTAGAAAATTCGACGTCTCGAGTACCCAATGTGAAATTCCAAGGCAGATTTCTTTTTTTTTTTTTTTATTCTGCAAACAATATTTCCTTCAGTCCATTTCATATCAATTAAGAACGACGAAGCCGCCGATTCGACGCTCATCAATTTCCAAACAATCCCACGTTTTCTCTGTTCCTTTCCATTCGTTGCTATGTACGCATCAGCGATTCGATTTGATCGTTTAAAATCGCGAAAATGATTAATTTGCAATTTCGCGGTAGCGGCGAAACGCTTTCAATTCCGACGATTGTTAAACTATAATTATCAAGTGGCTTTTGAAAAACGATGGAATCCATTTGTGCAGCGAGAGAAAGAGAGAGAAACATTTAAAGCCAACAGTAATCACGCTTTCAATTAACTGATATTCGACGAGAATCGAATTTCTTCGGGGTTATTTTCGTTGACAATTGCGGAGTTTATACTGGTTTACACAAATATACATGAAGATTTACAAAAAAAAAAAAAAAAAAAAGAAAAGTTTCACGCGTTTATATTTTACGTGTACAATTTTCACAAATATTTTACAATTTATACATGTTTCCAAACTCGTTTCAAACGAATCATCAATGCAATAAAGTCGTATTTGTAAAATTGTATCGATACGTTCGAACGAATCGATTTAATTTATTATCATCTGCGATAATTGCGCAACAAGAGATACTTCGTCGAATACACGTGGAAAATAAAAAAATTGAATTTTCCCGAAAGGAGACACACTTCGGGTCGTTCTCGCCTCGAACGTTTTCAAATTCATTTTCCGACTGGCGGCGAAGAAGCGAGAAGAAAAACGAGCGAGGCGTTCAACAGTATTCGCGAATTCATAACTAAATCTCTCTTCGTTCGTTAAATAATAAAAGAAATTAAAAAAAAAAAAAAACACGAAGCGAGAGATATCAATATTTGTACCGCGGTTCGAAAAACGACCTGCCTTTATTGGCTTTCATCGATCATGGCTAGCGTTTAGAGAACTCTGATGGAGCAAACTGAGTGTTTTCTTTCTCCTTCGCTTTTCACTCTTCTCCTTTTTCCTTTCTCGCTTTTTTCTTCTCTTCTGATTTTTCAATTTTTCCTCTCTTTTTGTTCCGCGCGGGAGCTTCGTTTGATTTTATTCGGGGGAAAAAAAAGAAGAGAGAGAGAAGGAGAGAAAAAAAAGAAGGAGAAACAAGGGCGCACAAGGGCTAAGTAATGAACTACGAACGACGTTGTATATGGGAATGAAAGTGCAGTTGGCACACGCAACGAAAAGCACAGCGGCGTTTTAAATGAAGATAAACGATCAGGGTCAGTGGTATTGTTCAAGGAAATTGAAAGACGTTGCATGAACACGAGAGGCATTCAAGCGAATGGGAAAAACGACCATGGCAAGATGTACGATTAACTGTTTACCAGGGGCATCGTTTCCTCGCGATAACGCGCTCCGTTTGTTAACGTTTTCTGCAGGCACACCGGCTACACATGTAAATTGGAAGCCCGATCACCTAATGTTTCGCGTTTCGGACAACTTTTCAACGAGACACAAAGATTTTTATCACGATACTGTAGTCTCTCTCTCTTTTCTTCTTTTGTTTTAATCGTTCTTGGTACAAGTTTCGAAATTTAAGAAATTTCCAAAAAAAAACTTTTTTCGAGAACTTCGAATGCGTTGAATGAACGACTGAAGACGCGCGAGTTCGTAGGATATTTCAAATGTAAGATACGACGTGTTGTGAAAATATGTTGTGAAAACATACTAAAATTCTGAATTGGAAACTAATAAAACAATTTTCACGAGAATACTTTCAACATTCTCGCATAATCGGTCAATCGTTTCTTCAATTTGATCAAAAATATTTATTACATAGAATTGTCGACCGTTATTGTGCAAATACGGACTTCAATTCACGTATCTGTGAAAATAATTTAAAAAAAAGAGGGATCAGTATTAACAGTACATTTCAGTTATTTCATACACTTTTACCTCCTCAAGTGCCCTTAAGTTTCTCGTAAATATGTAAAAATCCACAATCTACTTACGATTCTGAATTCTATCACTGGAACCTGAAATCTTTCAATTTCACCCCAAATTCTCAAATTTCCAGCAATTCTCAAGTTTCAAGCGACATGTTTTTCTTTTCGTCTACGTTTGCCTTGTGATTTTCTTCTTCACTCCTCAGTAAACGTGTTACATCGTAAAATATAAAGCATCGAAAGCATTACGTATAATTTCTATTTATTAATCGCATTTTTATTTAATTTATTAATCTTCTCTAATCTTAATTTATTAATCTTTCTCTTGAAGAATGAAAATTGAAAAATCACATTAATCGTCTTACTATTCTTACTAATTTTCACTATGCTATTTAATTTATTAATCATCCCTAATCTTGATTTATTAATCTTTCTCTTGAAGAATGAAAATTGAAAAATCACATTAATCGTCTTACTATTCTTACTAATTTTCACTATCCTATTTAATTTCTTAATCATCTCTAATCTTCATTTATTAATCTTCCTCTTGAACAATGAAAATTGAAAAATCACATTAATCGTCTTACTATTCCTACTAATTTTCACTATTTAATTTATTAATCATCTCTAATCTTCATTTATTAATCTTCCTCTTGAACAATGAAAATTGAAAATTCACATTAACCGTACGACTACCGTTTCTCATTGAAATCGAAACCACTTTGACCGTAACTGTCTAATCTTTTTCTGGCGACTGGAAGGTTCAGCAGCCGAAGTTCACCTCCCCCCCCCCCCTCCCTGTGAAGAACTAGAGGCGAGAGAAAAATCGGCTCACCTGGAAAGCCTTTTTTGTAACCGGGGGGCAAGAACGCGGCCGGCGGCGTGATAGGGGGCGCAGCGTCCCAGCAGGGCACGACGTCCGGTTGCATGGCGTAGCCGGGCGGAAGTTCCAGCACCTTCTGCTGCTTCTCGCAGCGTCTACGTCGGCGGCCGCCCGGCGTGAATGTCTTCACCGCCGCGAGGAAACCGACGCCGCTCATCTCCTCCTTTTGGGATTTCGTGTTTGCACCGTTCGTAGCTTCGGTACCTCCGATATCACGGAACCACGGAGCTGGGTTTCGGTGCTCCACCAGACGACCTGAGGCGAGCACGTTCCTCCCCCTGGATCACCAACGAGCTGGCACGCCAACGGGGACTCTGAAATTTGCGCTCTGAACGCAATTTCGCGTGTTCACGATACGCTGCCGTGTTTGGTGATGGTGATTTCGATGATGTCTGCGCGGTTCATGGTCTGCGCGCCGACTGTTGACAACGATCACGAAAAACAACGCGTTACGAACATCTCGAACCTTTGCCCTCGATTATTTCTTTTTTTGCTCTCGTCTCGTTCGATTGCTCGACGTTCGCGAATTTATTTTGGAACATTCAGCGATGAAACTAAATTTCGAACATTTTTTTTCTGTTCACTCGAGCGCAAAGGTCTGCCGACAGAAGACGATTCGATGAAGCGAACTTTTGGCGAAAGCAACTGTGATGCTGATTGATCTCGAAGTGTTCAATGCTGGATGTGACTACCACGACTTTGCGATTCGAGAGTGTCGCGTTATCTATAGAAATCGTGAAATTTCTTCCGGCATTGAACAAATTAACCCACTCACCCGTTCGCAGAAAGCGAAAGATAAAATGTGAATTTGTTGATAACGACGAATTGACGAAAGGAGGTAAAAGTGAATTGTGCAGGTGGTACAATTTTAAATAATGTCTCGACGAAATTTCCAAAACGTGACAGCAACAGAAACAATGAAATCCGAATAAATTAACGTTTAACCACTTGCGCTGGCAACCGATTGCGGACCATAACGAGTGACCAAACTGTACGCAATAATTCGTCGCTTTCTCTTCGAACTCGTCGGTAGCTGAGAAGTAATAAATTTATTATCTATTTCGCCTGTGCTACATTGAGATATACTTAAAACTAAGAAAATGTAGTGCAATTTGGTACAAGATATTCTCGACGTGCGTGGCACGTCATTCCAGCGCAAGAAGTTAAATGTGCATTAAGAAAAATCTTTCGTCAAACAATAATTCAACTCCATCCCAATTTGTTTCAAAATGCGAACTTTGCTCGGAACACGGTTCGCTTTTACCTCCTCGCAAGCTTTCTGAACATGTCGAAGCAGCGAACAGGTTGGTGAACCATCGTTTCATTTTATTCGAACGAGCCTTCGAAATCGGGACCGCGAGAAACGTTTCGACAACGACGTTTCGTCACGCAGCGGCTGGGTGTCACTCGCGTGTCACTTCGTATCGACTATCGGCCATTAACTGCGAGTTCGTTCGTTCGACGATGCGAAATTTCCGATTTCGACACTAGTTGCGTCTATCCTGGTCGAAATCGAGCAAGAAACATTTGAATTAACCTTGTTGTTCGATCAACGTGCGAGATGTTGACATTCATTCACTCTACTTACTACCTTGCGCGAACATTTAGAGTTCAAGAACTTAATTTTGAAATATCTAATTCAACTGAATTCTATAATTGACGTTCATTAGTCTTAAATTTTAAGAATCTACAGTCAACTGTAACTCGATGGAAAATTTCTCGAAAGAACGACAGACCATCATGTCAGCACGATTTTACCAGCGTCAAATTGACCGATCGGTTATTATCAGACGCGAGGTGAATTCCAGTAGTGAATTAGCTGTCACACTTTGCTAATAGAAAGTTCGAACGTTAATAAGTTAAATCGTTTCAACGAGTTCAACGATACTGCTTTCCTACAGATAATAACGTCGTTGCTGTGCGCGATTTGTCGAGTTTCTACGCACGCTTCTAGCTGTGGAAAGAACAAAGAATCCCTGAAAACACAAAGTTTAAAGTCTGAGAAACTCAACTGATTCTCTGTAGAGTAAGAAAGAACGGTTCCTCGAAGAAGATTATTATTAATCGTGATTTAAGATATTTTCGTGTCTCGTCGACGTCGGAGTTAAAAGTTCTGACACTGACGTTTTCACTTTCACTGCCGTCTCCGTCTCTTAACGTTTCGTCATAATTTTCTGTTCTTTTTTTTCCCCCGAACCAAGAAAAATCGAGTTACTTTACGAAAGAATTTTAATTTCATGGCCAGTTGACTGGCCATCACGTGTGAATTTATCGTTCGGATAAATTCCAGCGTTTACAATCCTCCGTCGCAGAGAGTTTGCAAATATCTCCTCGATACGTAAAGCAAACAAAACGAGGCATTAATATCGCGAATCGGTATTGTATAACGTCGGATCCACGGTAAAAAATGTCGTATTACAGGTAAAGCTCGACAAAGGATGTCAATATTTTTCGTTCAATAAACAAGCTTCGATGTAGCGGCGTTTGTACCGCAGAGATATCTTTTTTTCTAGGAAAAAAAAAAGAAAAAAAAAAAAGGAAAGATACGACGAGGATTGTTTTGTGTGCCAACTTTTCGAACAGTGAGAGAAAACAGTGTTATTGTTGCTGGTTAAATAAACGTGAAATTTATGATTTCCGCGTGCACGTTACTGCGCGTTACGATTCGAGTAGACGGATGACGCGTCAAAATTTATACAGGCGCTGTATTAACCGGATCGAAGAATAACTTTAAAATTTAACCGCCAAATGTTTCTTGAAACGAAACTCTCTCGAACTGCCACGAGTTAAAGTCTGGAAAAAATTTGCTACAAATCAGGCAGGAATCGTCGAACAAACGAAGATGAGAAACATAACACGAGATCACACGAATTTCAAGAAGAATTTCAAAGTTCAATAAAAAGAAGCAACGTTGCAGCTAAATCGCGGAAGGATTTACTATAAATCGCCAATTACGAAAGAAAAAACAAAGAATCAAAGCAAATCAAACAAATTATTATCTTCCACAAATAGAGGAGATCGCACCGAAGAAATTCCCTGCAGATCGTAAGAGAACCCTAAACCTCCACCAATTCTTCTCACTCTCAACAATCCTGAACTCCAAAAGACGCCTCTGCGGGTCGAAAGTTAAATAAAAAAAAAAAAAAAAAAAAAAAGAAAGAAAAAAGAAGAAACCTCTGGACACGACGTGGAATGAAGAACACGCGTGGGACACCCAGTCGCCGTTGGCAACATGCACCTTTGGTGGCGGTTATTTGGCTGTCACCGAATGACCTTGACAGATCTAGCGAAGTTCGAAGGAGGCGGACCGGTGGCGGAAGTGCGAATCGATCACCAGTTGCGCGCGTGCACGACGTAAGTGTCGAGATTACCACGCTCAAACTCGAGGTGCGCTCCGGGGAAGAGCGTCCACCGTACTGACAGTGGCTGCCGCTTTCCGTCTTTCTTTGTCGCGGGCCGGCCGACCGCCGCCGAAGACGCTCGAGCCGGCCGCCGAGGGGTGACGGAGTTGGCCGATCGCCGCGGTGGATGCGCGCGCAGCCCGGGGGTAGATTACGGGGGCCGCGAGATCGTGCCTCGAAGACGCGTGGGCGTCCGGCTGCTGCTTGTAGAGGCTGCAAAGAGGATGCGGGGGCTCGATCGGGGGTTGATGCAGGGACGGACGCGCTGGCTGGACGATTAAGGGCTCTCGGAGGAGCAAGTTTTCCCGGAGAAATTCCAGTCTCACTCTTTTTCCTTCTTTTTTAATCAGATCTCGTATTTGTGGAAACGCGCGCGTACTTGTAGGAGTGGATCGGAACGCCTTGTGCAGCCGACGGAGGACACGAGGGGAAATTACCGGGGCTTATAGTTTCGCCGAGCGGGGAGGGAAGGAAACTCACCTCGAGAGAAAAGTTGCGGAGAGGCGTAGAAAAAAGGAATTTTAGTTCGAAAGTATCGGTATGAATCTGTCGTACCGTTGCGGAGGATTTAAACGACGCGTGGGCACTGGGCGTTTTAAGGCAGTAATAGGTTTAAAGCGTAATTTCGTTCTTTCTCTTTCCTTTTTTTTTCTTTCCCGAGCAACAACATCAAGTTTGTTCGAGATTGACGAAGTACTTTCGTACCAGGGGGTTGGAAGAATCGTATCTAAAGGTTTTATTCGTTTTATTTATTTAGTCGATGAAAGTAGCAGCGAAATAAAATATTTCAATTTCGTATTTTCCACTTCAACGCGAATTAAAATTCATATTACGTAGGGAAGTTCGCGTAACAGCAGCGAAGTAGAATAAAATTTTTCATTTTAACGCGTTTGAAATTTTATTTTCTGGAAAAAAAAGACTGGAAAAATGTTCTCGCAACTTCAGATAGTAAGTATTATAATATTTTCGTAACATCGACGCGTTTTTATTTATCTATACTGAGGTACATTGTATATCGAGGCGTACTGGATGCTTTTCAATAGGGAATGACATAGGATATTGCTCGAGGTGTTAAAATTGAGTTGGTTGAACGTGGAAAATCGTAGAAAATCGAGTTATCCTCGACAATCTTAATAAAAAATTGAAATCTCTTTTCCTCTGGGGAACGTTATATTTATTATAAATAGTTAAAATTTTTTAAAAAGATTACAAAAATGACCAGTCCCATATAAGAAGAACTCCATCGATCAAGAGGTAGGTACATAAAATTTGCACAAGTGAGAAATGAAAAGATTCAAAATTTTTAATAGAAACACAATTTACTACAATACAACAATATTTATCCCAACATTCAAATAAATATTTACTTTTCACCTTATTAATGTTTCATGTATCCTGTAAAAAATTTCCCTCCGTTCTTTCTCTTAGGTGAAACGTCAAAATCAACAAGCTGTCCTGTAGAAAAAAAGCTGCCCCCGTCGAAGAAAGTTAAAACAATAGAAATTTTTCTTGAAAATATTCCTTTAACCCTCCCCTGTATCGAACTTTCCACAAACATAAAGCAAAAGAAAGAAAAACAAAAAACGTACAAAATTAATCATCGGCGATCCATCCAACCTAAAATGAATTCTCGCACAATGTTCGACCAATGTTAAAACAGAAGTCTTGCATGAACGAAGAATAAGAGAGCGAATGGTATGTAAAGTCAATTTTCGTACAATCGCAAGTTCATTCCGACTCCTTCGAGAACTATAATTAAAATAAGGAAAGATCAATGGAATCTTCCCTAAAAAAATCCACGCGTCCCGACAAATTTCCCTTGAATCGAATAAAATTCACGCAAGTTTTTCCCCCAAAAACGAAAGGAAAAAGAGCCACGCGCTCAAATCAATTCTCAAAGCTTCTCAACTTTCCAAATTCCAAGACATTAACGTTGCTTACTCACCGAAACAATATAGAGCAACAAAATAACGACTGGCCGCTAGTTCTTACAAATAGGTACAAACAAACGACGACGAAAACTCGTCTGTGGACGTTACCGCGAAACGGCAACAAACACGGAGGCACGCAAGCCTCGCGGTCGCGTGAACCCGCTCGGCGAGCGAGGGCTCCGCGCCGCGCCGATCCGAGCCTGAGGACGAAAAGGGAGGGCGGTCGGTCGTGCTGGCAGGGCCAGGAGAGGGCAGAGGGACGACGCGTTACCCGCTACTCGTACCCCGGGCAAGGGAACCGATCGTTACTGGAAAACTCGGAGCGCCGGTGGAGGGGCCTTTTCATTTTCCAAGGGGGCGCAGTTGCTGGTCTCGCGACGTGGGAGAGGCTCTCTCTCTCTCTCTCTCTCTCTGTTTGCCCGTCAGTCGAGATGAAGAGGAGGGAGGATCAAGAGGACCCAAAGACGCGGAAAATTTCGAGCGAAGAGAGAGAAAGAGAGAAAGAGAGAGAGAGAGAGAAGAGAGAGGAGGACGAGCGAGAGCGCAGCCGTCTCCGATCCTCGGAGGGAGATCCAGTCCCTCTGTGCCGGCAGTATCGATCATTATCCCTAGACTCCTTCTTCCGGCTGCCCTTCGCCGACGCGCGCGGTTCTACCGCCCTTTTCTCGACTTCGTGTGTTGGCCTCGACTTCCAACCGAGGCACGCCGACCTTGGAACCCGCCGCGGAAAAGGAAGGCGAGACGCTGACGAGACGAGCTGACGAGAGAGGGAGGATCACGAGGGCTGACACGCTTCTACTGTCTGGCAGAAGGGGGTGGGTTTCGAGTACCCGGATATTGTTCGAAATGTGGAGGTGCGACTCCGTGGCTCTGTGTACATCTACATGCTCGAAAGTATCTCTGGACGCTCTAACGAATTTTATTTCTCAAAGCACTTTAATTGGAAAGAGAGGATCGAAACTCGAAGTTTGAACAACTTTATTATTCAGCTTTGTAATCAGAGATGAATATTACAGTATATTGTGACACAGTAGAATACACGTAGGATGTAAATGTCCGTGTCGTCGTTTAAAATTATATTTCTCTGTTTAAACATTTTTGAGAAAATGTGTATTTTAATCGTAAAATTGCAGACAAGTCGGATCGTCGATAAACGCGTTTATTCTCTACAATCGGAAATGGATGCTACACTTTTTGCATAATGTTTTTAATATCAAAGTAATACACTCTGAATCCATAAAGGATAAATCACTGCTCTCCTTTCATAAAAATCACTGTCTACGACGTGCCTCTTAATCGAGCACGTTGAAACTTTTATTCACGTAGTAGCTTCCGTCATGGAATAAAATTATCTTGTCGTACACGTTGCAAGTCAGAAGGAAATTTCATCGGTCGCTGAGGATGAACGGAACATCTTCCTCGTCATTAATCTCTCCGGTTAGAAATAAACAGTGTCAACACGCGTTTCTCAACTCAACCCCTCCTCTCGTTCTTCTCTCTGTCGGTTTTCAGTTTTATTACATCGTTACCAGGTAAATTGATCGATCTCGTAGTGACAGCTGGTTGTCATCGAACGAATCGTGGGATGGTCGCAGCCGATAACTGTCAACATTTTTCTTTTTTTTTCCGCGACGTTCGTTCGTAAAATGTTCGGGAATGTTTTTACATATTTTGTCGTCGAGCCGCTGCTTTCGACCGTGAGCCACCGTACGCGTTGCATCGTTCGATCGTGTCGAGTCTGAATTTTTCTGGACAGAAAATCTGTCGATCGTAGCGAGCTGTGAATGTTCGAAGTAACAGAGAGGGAGAGGGAGAAAGGGGAAACGAAGGATTTTGAAACGCGAAAAAACAATAAAACACGGAGCCTCGGAGGGATTTGCATTTTTCAAAATACGTGGTTTTCCACAAATTCCGTTCCTATCTGTTCTTTCTCTTTTTTTTTAACAAAAATATTCTCTCTCTGAAGACAATTCTCTCTCACTTTCGTTGTTGTCGACGTACAAAATATCTTTCAACTTTTCGAGAATGCAACGAAAGCGCGAGTATCTTGATCAAATTGCTGTTCGAACGTACCGTCGAAGTGTCGAACACAAAATGCGTGATATTAAAATGGTAACAAAATGTACGTACGCTCGCAAATTAATATTTACAATGTTTGTACGGTACTCACGTCGCGAATTAAATTTCGCGAAGCTTTACACAATTTGAGAGACGCTTTCAATTTACGCAACTTCGCCCCGTGTTTGTTTCGTTTCGTGTATATCTGCAACTTTCGCACGCGCGAGCTTTTCCAGCTCTTCCTCAACTTTACAAGGCATTCCCATGCAAACGAACCTCTTAAGTGTTTTCCACCGGCCGGAGTATTGCAGTGAATTTTTCGATATTCCCGGGAGCCATCGATGGAGGAGAGAAACGATGGAATGCAAATTCCCGACAATATTGTCTACAGGGCATCTTGCATTCCTCCTCTCGTTAAGTAACTTTACGCACGCCTAACGTTTACTTTTCTAGCGTTTACAGTCGGCAAAGCTCGTTATTCCAAGTATTGTCTTTCCCTTTTTGCAGAAAACGAACGGCGAGATTGTTGCAGATCATTATTGTCGAGATAATTAACGAGCTATTCAAACGTACTAATTCTTCTCAATATTCTTTTTTTTCTAAATTATTCGCAGAATGATTGAACCGTGAAACTCACGCGAGTTCAGTTCTGACAAAAGTGCAAAAGTCTAACCAACTAATTATAGAAATAAACTGTTGCTCCTGTCACGCGAGATAGTAATTATATTTCGCGACAAGTCGGGGATAACAGTTGATTTATAAGATTAATATACTATATAATTATATAAAATTAATAATAGATTACATAAAATTATATTACATAAAATAATAGTTAACGCTCTTACATCTCTTGCTACGTGATCGCGTAACGCACGTTCATGCAAGCGAACGCGAGCCACATAACATACGTGATCTATGTAACCTCTGACACACGATGGCCAATAAGGAAAGCACTGCTGGTCGTTAAAAATATACAACATTCGTTGTGTTTGTCTTTTCTCTTCGAAATCACAGACGTTGTTTCAACGTGTCTGAAAGTTTCAGCGTACTTTCGTCGAGTATCGACGATTTGCGCGCGACTTTTGCTTTCGCAATGAAAACTCAGGAGAAAAGAAACAAGATGAGCGAAAGAGAGAGAAAGAGAGAGCGACGAGGAAAGAGGACGGATCGACGAAAAGCGAGGCCAAGTAGGCTTTTGGAGGAAGCACCCTTCAATTAGAATGCCTGGCATCGGAAGGGGTGGCTTTCTGAATGACCCATTCACGAAAAGCTTACGCGACGTAGCCTGGAATTTCCGCGCCGGCGAATTTTCTACTGAATCAATGGTGAAAACGAAGTTCACGTTTCTCGACTCTCTCGGTATTTAAACGTCATATCCTCACAATAAGCATTCGTGCACAACCCTCTCGACTAGTGGCGATGAAGTCGTACTAGTCAGAGAGAAAGTAATTGTAGAGATAATTATGAAACACGAGTAAGCCCGTGTAATCGCGACAGAAATTGTTCTTAAACTGTTGCTTAACAAGATTTACCGAGCAATTGATTTTAGGGTCGTGGAATTAAAAGTTTATTCCACGCAACAGATCCAGCTTTCTTTTCGTTTTATATTATACAGTTTTAACTTTGACAACAGAAGCTTCGAAGGAAATTTTCACGAGATCAAAAGTGTGAAATTCCCTCGAAAAAAAAGTTCTTCGAAATTGATTTTGATCTTCTGTGATCATTGTTAAAAAAGAAAAGAAAAGAACAAACAAATTTAAACAACGTTTAAAAAAAATTTACAGGGTAGTGTAATACAATTACTCAAAATCTGTTTCTTTCTATTTTCAAATCAATTTCAAATAACGCGAATAACATCGAACATGTCTCTTTCACGCTGAAGCTTCGAGACACTGCGATCGCTCTCGATGCAACGCAGACTCCCAAAGCCCCGGAATATCCGCGAATATTTCCAATATTCTAATTTAACATTTTCCTCGGCGATTATCCCCAGCGCATGCAATGCCAACGACGTTACGGGATACGAAGCATGGATTTGCGGGACATCCATCAAGATGAAATCGGCCCGGTCTCGATTTCTCAGCAGAACGGTTCCCTGAACACGCGACACGTGTGTACATACGCCGAGTATACGTATACAGTTGCTCGTCGACGAAACTCGATGCGAAATCGAACTCGAAGCACAGGTTCTATTCTTGAGAAACCGATTGGTCGATCGTCTACAGGCAATAAAGACGTTTGCCGCTGCGACACATCCAGGCTTGTTGCAACTGTGTAATACGCCGGCTGACGTTTCTCGATCGATCAAGCGGCGTCGCGTCGTTTCTGTAGGCGAGTATGAAGGATGCTTCTTAACGTAGTGCGCGGGGGTTGAAAAATGATCGCGATCAGTCGGCGTAGCATTACAAAAGAAAACACGACCAGCGACCAGCAGCTTCAGGGAAAAACTATTCAGACATTCTTTCTTTCTCTTTTTTTTTGTTAAGGTTTAGGCTTTAAAGTTATTTTCTTTTTTTTTTTTTTCTTCGCTATTAAACTTAGCTTCGACTGCGCAGCTTACGCGCATTCGTCGCGCATTCGTGCGTTGGTCTGACAGAGAGAAAGAAAAGAAAAGTTTCAATCGACGATTAAAGCGCAAACGTGAAATATCTATCGCGAAACATTTCGATTCGAAGCATATTACACGCTCGTGTCTGTAATTAGTTAAATATTGGCACGTTACCATGTGGAAGGAGAAAAAAGCCCTTTCCCTCGAGCGTAATTCGCTGCCGCGAGCATGTCCTAATTAAAACTTTAAACATCCCCGAAATCGCACGTCGAGATTAGTCTCTTTGAGTAAAAATCTCGTTTCTTCGTCTGTTATGTTAAATACTGTAATAGAACTAATTTTCATTCTCTTTTTTAAAGAAATCAATAACTTTTTGTCTTGACTTCCCTTTGTTTTATTTCTCTCCTCTCTCTCTCTCTCTCTCTCTCTCTCTCTCTACATCAGTGATTCCCAATCTTTTTCCTTTTTTTGATCATGCTTCATCCAAGCATTTCTAAAATCCTGATGCCCCTGTTACGTGACACATACATGACTCTTATTATTCAAAAAGTGAATTTCTGACGTGGAGGAAGTCCATTAAAAGAGGCCATTAATTTAAGGTATAAAAGTGAAGGAGAAAAAGGATTAAACAAGCTTCCAAAGAACGTGAAAGGAAAAAAATTGGAAAGTTAAATTTTCATTCAAAGAAATGCAAAAAAAAAAATTCACTGTTAATAACTAAAATATGCTTACAATGCATAATTTAAATTCTCGAATTTCACCACTGTGCATAATTGTCATTCTCACGACAGTCAAACGTTGAATATCGAAAAGTTTCGTCGGTGAACGAGTGAAAAACGAGTGTCGGGAGCAGGCAACGTTCGTTAGCAACGTTTTCGTCGCGGAGCGCTGACATTCTCGAGGCTTTTAACGGGCCAACCTTCGGCGAATCCACTCCCGTCGTCAACCACTTCCCAGGCGGGCTGTAATTTTTCAATCATGCAAATTAACACACCGACGTCGACGTGGATTCGCGTGTCACGCCGAACAACGACACCGAGTCGGCTGGCTCGTGACTTCGTTCATAAACGTCACTCACGTCAAGACAATACCCCAGTCGTCTGCCTACATTTCTTCTTTTTTTTTTTTTTTTTTCAATTGAATTTCCAGCCTGACAGATGATGAACGTAAGTGCCAGCGGACCTACTAGCGTGTAATACTAGCCGCTCTGAACTAGCTGCGTCGATTTGTCGAGTTTTGAAAAAAATAAAAAAATAAAAAAAAATAAAAAAATAAATGTCCGCGTAGACCGAGGACTTCTCGAACCGAGTTTCCCGTGGGACGAGGAAATTGTTTTTCGCAACGAAAACAATTTTGCTCGCCGCGTAGAAAGTGTTTGTAAATAACGATTCGCAAAAATAAAAAAAAAAATGACTTTTTGGAAGTAATAAAACAGAGAGAGAGAGAGAGATTTGAATTAATTCATTAAGGTTTGCTCTTTTTTCTTTTTTTCATTGATGGGGGTTTGGATTTTGATGAAACTTTTGAGGGTTCAATTCGTGCTGCTAGAATGTTACAAAATGATTGATTCACTTATTCACAGGTTTAAAGAGAAAAAAACTATTACGATATATTAAACGAATATGTTTAAAGACGAATGCATTTCCAATTTGTTACTTGCTCCTCGTTATTAAATTAGTATTAAATTTTCAGACGTTTGGTCATTTTAAGCCCCAGAGGGGCTTCCATTTTTGCTTCTAAATTTATTAAAAAAAAAAAAGAATAATAATAATCCAGTCTCCAGTGTATGTATCCACGTAATTTTTCAATTAACTTTGTACCATTTGACTGGAAGAGTCAGGTTAAGTGGAGTCGGATTAGAAGTTGAGGGAAACTGTTCTTCGATTCTTTAAAACTCATCGAGGATCGTGCTTTACTCAAGACTGATTCCTAATACCAGCAGCAAAGAGGATTACCGAAGCAGCACGGGAACCCTGCCTTTTTACGACAATCCTCTCAAGAAAACAATATTTCTCTTTCTCAGCGCGAAATTTTTAATACCGCGAGAGTACTTTTATCCGAGCCGCTGCAAACAATTATTTAGAATCCTTTATTTATATTAATTCTCGTAAAGAATCGTCAATATTGACTTGCGTATGAAAATTTAACAAAAAGATATACAACCGTATTGATTTTCCAACGAGGACAAAGTTAAACATGCACGTTCGTTCAGACACGTTTGTTAATCGTCGAGATTTTTCAATTTCATCGAAAGTTTCCGAAACTGCGAAATACGACAAGCAGAAGAAGCTTACGTTGTACTAGAATACGATACATCCGAGAAAACAAATACCAATCAACGGTAATCTACACAGATTCCTTGACTTCGATAAACGCGATAACAAACACCAATGCCACCAAAAAGCACGAAGTCATACAAATGGTTCATTAAACATACATCGAACTTACCAACGACCATGAACAAATAATAATCACCTGGATCCCGTTATACCAAGGAGTAGAAGGAGATGAAAAAGCCGACTCCCTAGCCAAAGAAGCAACAACAGACCAAACAAACGAAGCCAACATCCCAATCCCACACCAAGACCTACTAGCTTCAACGACCAAAGTGGAAAGAGAAGAATGGAACAGAATTTGGACTACAACAAATAGAACCGAAATACACGACATAGCAGACCATTTCTATCAAAAAATACCAAACAATAATATAAGCAGAAAAGAAAGGATAGCTGTGACTAGACTTCGAATCGGACACTCCAAGATCACGCACGAATACCTCCTAAGAAAAACAGAACCACCTTTCTGCAACCAACAAATCACCACCCAACAACTGTTACGTGAATGCAGAAAATACCGAAACCCAAGAAGTAAATACGGATTGAACAAAAACATCGCTCTAGCCTGTCAGAAGCAACAAAAAAAACGTTATCAACTACCTAAAGGAGACCCAACTACTAGACCAGATATAAAGAGAAAATTCCAGCACGTCGCTAAAGACCTCGTAGTCGATGCGACTCTAAACCCCCATATAAAAAGAAAAAAAAAAAAAAAAAATGAAGCTTACGTATCACATGAAATTTCCCAAATCACAAGGAGCACATGATTTATCTCGTTTTATACCTTTACACCGTGTTAAATAAGAATTATTACGAAAGGTGAAACGAGAAAGAAAAGAATCCTGCAGGTCGAAAGAAAGGGGAGCAAAAGAGAGAGCGTCGAAACGCTCGAGAGACAAGTTGCACGTGAAATTTCAGGAAACACGCACAAAAGATTGCTCGCCGGTTTTTCATTCGAGAGAGAAGTCTTTCGAGAAACACGCTCGACTCTCTCCGGAGGAGTCGGCGAATTTTGATTCTCCGGATAAAGAGAATCAAAGGATCACAGAATTTCACGCCTCTCCAACCCACTCGTCGTGCTTGCAAGCGCGCAACGACGAGAGCCAAGTGCATGCGTAGGAAAAACAGGGGGAAACGAGAGGAACCGCGTTTGATGATTGATCGTACGGGTTGAACCCGACGAATCCGACAGACGACAATTCGGGTCAGAAATGAACGAAGTTGAAATATTAAATAACGGAGGATCGTAGGCGTTTATCGATCCTTTGACACCAAAAATACAGCTAATATCTTCTTTCCTTTGACATGATCGTTTGCTTGCTCGAGCGTCGGATTTGTTCCGGGACGATTTTTCGCGACAATTTTTCTCCGTTTTAAGGGGAACTGACGTTCAAGCTTCGGATGGTAGTAACGTTCGAGTACCGAAAACAATAGTAAGAGGTACAATAACATCATTCGTACATATTCTTTCTCTTTAATTAGTAAATATCGAAGAAATTGAAGGAGCTAAATAATTCAAGAAAAAAAAATAAAATAAAATAAAATAAGATTAATTGTGACTGCTTTTGAATTGTCGTTTTCTCGGGAAATTTTGGATACCTTTAGAAAGAATTTGTTTGAAAATTGAAAGGACAAATGTATATATGTATGTGCCAAATATAAACTCGACGTGGGTCGTTAGTCGTGTAAAACTGAACTGTCACACTTCACTGTCAATTAACGTATTTTCGTTTGATTTTAACAATTAACGTGGAAAAGGAAAACCGACGCAGACCAATTTCTGTCATTGGACACTTTTGAACAAAGCTAAAATTTCCACAAGAAATCTGACCATCTCTAACTTTAAACTGCGTACCAATTTCAATTTTTAGAAAGAGATTTTTGCCTCTGCCCGATGAGACAAACGAAAAACACGTTGAAATGGGAATAGACGCACGATGTTCAGATCGAAACGCTTCACTTTATTGGGAACTCGTTGCAAACGCAACTCTAATAACTTCAACGGATGTCTAACATCACTCGAGACTCGCGATCCCGTCAAACACGAAATTCAAATTCGCCGATAAAAGATCACCGGTTAAAATAAATCTTTATCGCGTGACACTGAAATCACGCGAGTGCGTTGTCCAACGTTTGAACGTGTCAAAACCAAAAACAGAGAAATTATTTCCAGAGACGGATTCTCTCGTCGTCGAGCGTTTTACGAGTATTTTCGGGTATTGACTCGTAATCATCAAGTGTCCTTTTAATTACCGAGGTTTCTGCATATCTTCAATAATTTCCAACCTGACATTTCACAAAATATTAAATAATATTAAATATTATAATATTTAATATTTTCACAAAATGTTAAATATTAAAATATTTGTGAAAATATTAACTAAACATTTTGTGAAAATATTAAATATTAAAATATTAAAATATTTAATATTTTCACAAAATACTAAACATGAAAATATTAATTTGGCTCCGCACCCCCAACTTTGAGGGGATAGTTTTCAATATCGACGATTGCCGATAAAAAAGAAATATCTATTATATTTCTATTATATTACTAACTATTATATTATATTACTGCGTCCCACACATTACGTTTATTACTTCCGGCAGTAGGACTAAGGCCTAGAGGCCACGCATCCCCTACAATCAGATTTCATCAAAATCGGTGATTAATACTCAATAATATACCAGGTAATAACGTTACTAGATACGTTCCCTTGTCAGTCCAGTCGAGTTCAGGTCTTTCTGTTTCTCACAATCGCGACATTGTGAAAAGCGTTCGTCGCTTGAACGTCCTCTCGAGAAACGCCTCGGCGGGTCGTTTCTCTTGTACACACACACACACACACACACACACACACACGGGGGGGGGTGGAATCTGGTCAGGGTCAATCGGTTCGCGTTGGCGGTTCTTTGATACCACATTTATAAGCTTCGATGTTGGCCAACGTTCGCTTCCACTATCTTCTAAACTATCTTCTGTCTCTGTATACTTCCCTCTATAGGGGAAACTCGGTCAGGGTTGCTTCCTGGTTTCGGCCGCGAAAGAGAACGCTGTCTATCGGTCTTGGCGAGAAATTTAACGAACATCCATCACTCCCCTCTTTGTTTCGTCCTCTCGAGTCGTCTTTGGAAACGAGTTCGTTGAACACTTTATTCTCCCGTTCATCCCTTCCGAGAGGATTTATCGCCGCTTTCGCGCAATGGGATATTTATAATGGTACTTTTACAGAGAGAAGAGGTACTACGAATCGTACTGTTTTAGAATAAATTTTAGGTGAAAACTAAAATGTTCATTAGGAATTTACTATCTTGCGCAGTGACGAAATTTGGACAGAATTATGATAAATTTTCATTCGAAAAAGGAATAATCTTTCGAGCAAATAAATATTTTATTACCTTTTTGTTATTGGTATTTATGTCGTGCTGCAGTCTGAACATTTAATATATTTTTAGATACTGATTTCGATCCAATTTTATATTTTTCATCATTTTCTATTCTTTCTTCCAATAGGATCTTTTATTTCTAGACTTGAGCTCTTTCTTATCGATTTCTGCATATTTAATCTATTTTTTATTTAGAGCAGGAGTTGGAATATCTGATACGCCAAATTTATTAGAGTTGTGTGCTCATTCCATATGCAATTTTGCATATTCAATATTTCTTTGATTGATTCCGAACGCAGCTTTCAATATTTCTTATATTCTCATATCTGTATCAACTGAATTGTTAATAATTTTCTATTTTCTTCAACCCGTGTCCCAATTGCTGTCCATTTTCTAACAACAAATAATTTCTTACTTTCTATGGAACTATATAACGTTGCAAGTTTACAACTTGATATTTCTGCAAGAAGTTCTCTCCAATATATTCAAGAACAAACTTCGTTTAGAGTAGCATGTCAGTACATCTGGTTGGTTCAAATTTGCTTGCAGACAGTTTCACAGTCGTATTTTCAATATTGGATCAACAAATTTCTAAAGTAAATCCAACTGCAAAATCGACTAGTTTGCACGAAAAATGAAACGTCTGGAAAAAAGATAGTTTCACAGTTTTAATCGCCGACTTCTCAAAACTTCTCGAGAGAAGGAGAGAAAGAGAGAGAGAGAGAGAGAAGTAACACGTAATATTTTGTCGATGTTCTGTAAACTGTAACTAATTAAAAGTCCATATAAATTATTAATCCTTTGACTGCGGAGCACACTCGCACGGAATGATTCACGTAACTTGCACATCTGAAACAACTTTTAAACTGCGCAACCAATGACAAATTGTTTCATACAAAAATTGTACGATTTTAAGGAAGGCACAAAGTCGCTGCGACTGGCTATCTTCACTACTAGGTCATTTATCGTATTTACTCGTTTTCCTTCCTTTTGGCCAAATATCTTTGGTGTACGCTGTTGTTACATTACTTAGAAAAATAACGAATGAACAAAATCATAAAACTGATCGAAAGTTGAGGTAAATGAACACTTGCGTATGTGGCAACGGAACAAATCTGTGTTAAGTCAATTCGCGAGATGCGATTATACGAGAGCAGCGAAATTGAGAGTGAGAGTATTAATAGAAACATGCGAGCATTGAAACAGTCGCCGATATTCAGCTACTTGCAGTTTCTACGTTACACGAAACGATAAACTTCGTGTTAGATCAATTCAGTAAAACGGTAAATGCGTTATAGTGAGAACAATTTATATACACGAACGTATTTGCACGCCTTTTGTGGAGGTTCGTTCCTTTAAATAAATATATTGCAACATTTAACGAGAAACTGTAACAATAACTGTTTATTTTGATTTACGTATAACAAGATCTTTATGCTTGACTCTCAGCAACTGAGATTACAATGTATTTTCTGCCATTTTATTTTTTTCCTTCTTCATTTGTAATCAACGTTGCCGCTGTTAAACTCGTTTTTGAAAATAGGCGCGCCGCCATATTTCACATACACATATATTGATAAATGCGTGGGCGTTAAATTTCATAGTCAAAAGATTAATTTCCATCGATTCACCGGTTTCCACGAGATTTCAAAATTTTGAGCGAACGAAAGAAGGTTCGTTCTCTGAACCTTGACCGACTCCGAGACATCTGTCGAACATCGACATCGATGTTGCAAAACCCGAGATTCAAACCACTTTTAACGGGACATTTTTATCGTTCCATTGGAACGAACACGCGTCCTTCAACGTCCATCCAGTCTTCCCTGTTTCTTTTTGTTACACATTACGCACAATGATCGGGCACACAATAGCAATGCAAGTTGCCACGGCCGAGAGAAGTTCTATAGTTTCAATTGCCTTCAAAAGTTCTTAGAAAAGGAGAGAATGTTTGGAAAACGACCGTCAGTCGATGGAAATTACAATTTTCTATTTCACTGTATTCCTTTTTTTTTTTTTTAATCCTGCAGTGAAGAAGATGAGCGTAACTGACAATGAAAAATCGTCGATAATTTAAATATTTATTTAATGTAATTTCGTGAAAAGAAGATCATACTATTCACTTTGATCCTGTTTCAAAGTGTGAAGCTTCTACCTCGACAGTCGTGCGATTATTTTTCTCAAAAATGATTTTACATCTTATTCATCATCACCAAGATGTCGAAGCTTCGAAACGAGATCAAATGGATCTTTTTTATACAAAGTTACATTAATTTATAAATGATCGACAATTTTTTATTATCACTGATACAGTTGTGCTGTTCATTGTAGATATTTATTACATTTTAGTATTTGACACGAGTCAAATAGTTTAGTATTTTACAATCTTTTGCATGTCTTTTGCCACAATTTTTTTAAAAAAATACCTAACTTCAACGTGACGCTGAAATGGAGGGAGAATTCAACAACCAATAATTTTAAAAAATAAAATTAAAAAAAATGCTCACAGTCTACGAATTAAAAATGTAATTCACTGTTGCAAGTTGTTGCATAAAATTATTTCGCACGACGGGCCTTGTATTGTAAAACTGCACGTCAATTTGTTCTTTTTTTCTTTTTTTAAATAAAACTGATAACAATGTTGAACAAAAAAAAAAAAAAAAAGAGAGGAAATAAAAGAAAGAAACTCCCTTGCCTTGGCTCGAGTTCGCGGAAAACTTCGTTTTTCCTTCGACTTGGACCTCGTTTGTCCTTGACACGTTGCATTGTGAGTCGCGCAGAACGGGGCAAAGGGAAAATCAGTTTACAAAAATGGACGCTGGAAAAAGCACCCTTGGCTTGGGGGGGGGGGGGGAAAGAAAAACGAACGAAAGAACGAGAAAAGTATCGCGGATTTTTGTTGAGGGAAGTTTGTTCGCGAATTGTTTATGGATTCCGCGTGGTTGGAAGATTTGTGCGGTGGTATTAAAACGTTCTCGGTGATTTATTGTAATTGCGCGTTATATTGAGATTCGATCGATTCGAGACGGTAATTAAATATAATACGTTGGAGAAATATTACCGATAAAATTGACGAGCGACGAATGAGATTAGTTCGGAAATTTTAATCAGTCAATCGTTTCTTAACTAAAGACTCTTGTAATTATAGAATTTAACAATTAAGAAAGGTCAGTCTTGGCCTTTGAAAATGTAATTCCTACTATTAACAGAAATAATACTAAAGAAGACGATAGCCTCTGAGAAAGTAATAGATCTGTGAGGAAAGAAATTGAACATTTCTAACATACTCTTTTAAATTTCATTTTGAAACTTCTCGTATAATCCTTCGGTCATAATAACCTCTTCATTTGTACGCGCCACATTAACGTACCTCGTAACATTAAATTCTAATCGAACAAATGAACAAGAACGTGCAACAAAATTTTTCGTTCGCAGAAGAACGAGGAAGAAAATTAAATCAAACTGCAAGATTAAACTTCTTCGCGCAACTGGGACATATGATAATACTGGATAATACTGGATAATACTGGAGAACATAATTGGAATAACAAAAAAATCTTCAAACATTGCCGTAGAATATTAATTAACGTTTAATGCAAAGAGTATACAACATACAGAGTTCATATACATTCCCATCGTGTATATTAATTTTAATTCCATCGGTATATCCAACCTTGCTAATGTAAACGATACTAATGCGTTCGATTTGTTTTTCCCGAGTGTGCATAATTTATTGGCTAACTTGACGACGACTGACGTTTGTTTATGATGACTTCCGTTTGCGTCGACCGCGTTCCCCGGGGCGTAATGGGCCCACCCGTTATAAATAACCGTGTTTTGATTCGCCTGTTCACGTGGCGTATGTTATCGCGATATCGTTCAATCGCTGGTGAAAAAATTTTAATTTCAAGCCTAGAAAAAGAAACGACGACTTGAGAGATTATTTCCCGAGTTTTAGCCCCCGTCCTTGTTTTTTAAACTCGATGGAAATTTTTTTTTTCTTGGATGATTTCTACCAAATTTTGTTAAATTTGAAACTGAGTTAATAATCCTTCGCTGTTGTTCTTTGGAAAATAATGATAATTGCAAACAGTAATATTTAATCACAAAAGAAATTAAAATTATAAAGAAATGAAACACATGGGAATTCGATTTATTTATTAAAGTAACTTCCCCATTTTTTATAAATTCTTTTATCTCCAATCTTTCCACAAAAGTATAAAAATCTACCGACTATTAATAATAAATTCCAGAGTAACAATAATAATAAGCGAGTCTATAACAAAGCAACTGGTCGTGTTCAAGAGAAAATTTAAATTTAAATTTAAATCTTAAAATTTTCTCTAACATCGTTTGGGAAATTGCAAATCATTGTAGAAATGGAATAGTGTAAAAAATCTCGGCGAAACGTACGAAAATATACTGCTTTTCAGCAGAAATATTTCGCAAATGTCAAACGACAGTAAAGAAAGCCGAGATGTATCAAATATTTAAAGAATTAAAATAAGACAGAAATCAGAAAAGGTTAAACATCGCCACTCACACGACAACGAGTTCTCCGACGAATCTGCCGCGTTGGCAAGGATCAACGAGGACGATTAAAAATTACACAAAGACGAGAGAAGAAGGGACAACATTTCGTTATTATGTTGGAGTGGGTGTGCGGTGAACGTTGCGATCACCTCGTGACCGAATTAAAAACCACTGCCCACGCTGCCTACACAATTAAATTAACAAACGGTGAAACAGAATTTCCACGACGCCGAAACTTTTACTCTGGGGGCTGGTAGTGTCAATACGACTCCCACTCGCCACTCGTTGGTGAATAAACTAGACCGAAGGTTTGGTAAACTTCTCCGTCGGCATTCCGTTTCAACGGCAGCCAAAGAATCGTCCGACGACAAACGGAGGAATCGTTTCATCCACGCCGTATCAAAATTTACTTTCACAGTGATGCCGATTGCTGAATCAGAGCCGTCGGAGCAAATTTCCAAGTTCACGGTGAGAATTGAAAAATTCACGCGAGCGAGTTATTTTTGAGAGTACGAGGATAGACGATTGTACGTAGTTACAAGTTTCAATTTCAAAAGTAGAATTCATGTGGAATTTACTTGAGAACTTGTACAATTAACAATCGTGATTGCAAGCTTCAACTCTGAACGTAATTTAATCACAGTCCCGTCGCTTTGAAAATAAAATTTGAAAATAAAAGCATCCCATTCAAGTGACAAATTGCAAGTAAAATATTTCGTTTGGGAATCGTTGTTCCTTTTGAAACTGCCTCAGACTTCGAAACTTCTGAGCACGAGTGTATTAATAATTTTTATTAACTAGCTTGCGATTCGAAAGTTCAACGACTCGGCTATTTTATCGACGATATTTCACCATAAGTTCGTTTTCATTCAAGGTCGGAATGAATTGTATAGAAAGTAATAAAGTAATAAAGATAAAAAAAAAGGAAACAAGAATAATAATGAATGATCGACAAGGGACGACAATATGAAAGGGAGAGGTGGAAAAAAAATATGAAAGGAGCCGCTATTCGAATAAAAATTCTACTCGACAGGTTAAGGCGGGTGCAAACATTCCTCGAGGGAGGATTCGCGGGTCCTGAAGGTTCCCATAAAGCCTTGACCCCGTTTTTTTTTTTTTTTTGGAGTCGCTTTTGGGGCGTTCGACGATGGTCCCTGCATCGATTTCGTCGGAGATGGAACCCCACCCTTATTCCTGTCCGCCGGAAACCAACTACGGACGAAAGAGGGGAAACAGGATCTCGAACTGTTCTGTTGCCAACGAATTGTCCCGCCGATACTCGGCGTGTTCGATAATTTCGTCACGCAGTTTCGAAAAACTCTCTTCGCTCTTGGTTCTTTGAAAATTATCATTTTGACTTCTTGTAGCTCTTTTAGTTCTTTGCATTTTCTATTGCGTATTAAACTCAAATATATAAGGACGAATCTTTTGTTTCCTCGCGTTCTGCAATACCCATGAGTAACGTCGTTTTTCAACATGTGCAAAGTTTCATTTCATTTAAGAGTTAATACAGCTTTGATCAACGATAAGCACACTAAATGTCAATACATTTAGCTAGAATATAGGTCAGGTTATAATAATTAAACAATTAAACGAATAACAGTTAAATAAATAAAATTGAATTTGAAAGAGAACGACGTTACCCTAATACTAGACTCAGGTATATTTCGCTCTTGGCAAATGAAAACTTTACCTTATAGATAGTTTTGTCTTGAAATATTATACGTTTCGAATATTATATCGTATTCATAATGTTTCAGATTATTGTTATGTAGATATTCTACACTCGTATATACATAACTAAATTCTTCCAATGGAATTTGCCTTTTGAAATTATATTAGAAATTTCTCTAAATGAAACACAATATCGAACTAATCTAATAGAAATAATCTAAATCTCGATGTAATATAGTCTAAAATTTATAATATTCTATAACATGATCTAAATTTTGAATATATGCAGACACTGTCACTCTCATCTTTTACTTTGACGTTTCCTAATCCGCGGAAACTTTTCGTTTCGTCGTATTTTTCATTCGTAATCTCGAGGTCGGTTTACGCGTAATCCACCACCGCTCTCCGTTAAATGGGAAATTTATTTATTCCGCAATTCTCCCCTGAATATCGTATTTCATATCTCCGTTTCGAATAACACAAATAAACAAGGAAGAAAGGAAATCAACGATAGAGAAGATTCGTTTAAAAATTGCCAATTGGAATTCACGCGAGCCAAGAGCCACCAAGCGCACTGGAATACACAGCGTGCAAGTCAGTGCATCGATATGTCGACATCATGATTCGGTTCGGGGGTTAGGATTCATGCTCCAATTCATAGTCCCTATTTTCCCTCGAATGAGAGAATACTTGCCAGAGAATCCTAATAACAGATTTCTGAATCTCGCGATGACACTTCCCTCGAAAATATCCGACGAGAACGCAGCTTTTGTTTCTCTGATAAATGTTATTTATTAATTGGTACCTTCTATCGTATAATTGCACCTTTAATGAAAGCACAAAAGAATGCTTTGCATTCTTTTATTTTTTTTAAATATTTTACTTCTCTGACAAATGTTACTCGCTAGATCGCATTTAATGAGATTTTTGTTAAACGAATAAAAATGTTGATACGAAAATAACATTGCAACTCCATTTGCATACAGTTTACGTACGATCGCTTACATTTTAAGAAAACATAGGGAATGTTTCGATAATGATGAATTTCCCTCGCTACTTTCGTTTCACCTACGGACGTTATCGTCTATAATTTTCGAAACGAAAATGTAACTTTTCCGGGTGTCATAGTTTTCGCAAAAGGTTGACGTCGACGTTTATTCAATGCGTTTCCACTTTTAAGAGTAATTTCGTTTGTCTCTACTTGTCTTTTTCCTTGTCTGTCCATTTTTAACGAACGTCGCAATTAAGACAGTTTTCAACGAGTCGAGCTAATTAAATACCGGGCCTAAATCTAACCTAAACAAGCAGGTGCTTTAGGAAGCATAATAAATTTTTTCCGAAATTATACGCAACATATTTCTGGAATTTTTCAGAAGAAAATTACGATGAATATTTCCTCTCTTTTCTCTCTCTCTCTCTCTCTTTCTCTCAGTTCAACAGGGTAGGCTTTTCATGGAATCTCGCTCTGAAGATAGAGATCACAAAGTGTAACCACTGCACCGTACGAAAAAATTCATCTAAGGCACAAGTGGCTACCCTCGTGGGCAGCGCCAGTTCGAGTTTTCAGCTTATTAAAGTTGGAAAACCATGTTACCTGCGAGGAAAATGGCCACTGTAAAGCGGAATGTTTATTCTGCGGCTAGCCGAGCACCCACGGTACTTCGGATATCCTTTTGTACGCCTCCTTCGGGACTCAATGTTGGAGGAAAGAAAAGTTTCGAAGAAGGTTACACCACCTTTAAATAATTCGAGTGATATATTCGATCTAAATGGACACAGCCATTTGTGTTGTGCATTTTTGAAATACGCCGTATCGCAATAAAATGAACACACATGCGATACGATATTGATTTACAGTCCTAAAGAAGTGATAAAAATGAGGAATGTACAATGGTCGCATTGTTTAGAACTATAAAAATTATGAGGATAGTTGTCTCGCTAACTAATCGAGGAAGTTCAAGAAGAGAGACGTTTGAATCATTAAATTCAGTATTATTGGAAATTTAATAATTTCCATATTTAGGTATTACATACCTAGCAGAATACCACTTGTTTGAAACAAATTTTGTTCAATTCTTAATTGAATCCATTAATTTCAACCAGAACTCCTGTTATTAAATAAAAAAAAAAAAAATCACTACAGGGGATAATGAGTGAACTTTAATTATACAAACTATTTGTTCTACTGTAGAGTAGATTAAATATACAACAGGTATTTTTCGTACTCCTAAATTTTTCTTTTTTGCAATAAACGACAAATTTAATAAAAGCGGATGTTCAGTTTATTCTGCTCTACCACTTTCTTAAATAGCACGTTCTACGTTAATCAAAGCTGGTAGAAGATCTAGCAGAACGTTGGAATAATCGATTTCAGATAAGCTGCAATGGCGCAACTTCGTTACTGTCGATAACCTCGCTATCCACGTTCCTGAAATTTCCTATGTGTTTCGGATAAGTAGCAGGTTTGCCCAGGTGAACGCGAATAAATCGATGGCCGTATGCAAATTTCGTCGACGCGTGAATATCGCCGGAAGGTCTTCGCACAGGAGAAATCCACGCAATTTTCATGACGCGCCGGTCATAAACGTGAATAATTGTCGCGAACCACGGTCGAAACAATAACGGTGAAATAAAACAAATAAATTCGGAATAAAAGTCGCCAGCTCGTTCTCTTTCAAATCGAATTTTAACATTTTAACTAATCGTTAGGCACTCGGAACGAATATGTGAAAAATTTTGAAAAACAGAAACATAACAGATGCTGTTATAATTATTTTCTCTTCTGTTGCCTGTGAACCTTATAAATCTACGAGAATATCTTCCTGTATTTCGCATTTAATAATTAAAAAAAAGAAAGACTAATTAATCATTGATAACGAAATGATAAATTGCTAATTAATCTCGTAAGAACCTCATCGTCTTGCAGAGAACGTCGACGTCGGCTCCTAGCCAGATTAGTCTCATCTATTATAATGAATAATCGGTAGTCGCAGTAGAAAAGGAACGTCATTAGTCAGACAGCGAGTTGCTTCTATTATAAACCCAAACCGTCACGTTCAGCAAATAATTCATTACACACTGTTCCACTCTGTCTAATGTCAATTGTAAAACCGGTGAAATTTCAATTTACAAAAAATTGACAAGCACTTCCAGTCTTCTAAACTCAAATACAATTAAACTGTAACGAAACATGAACTCTTTCAGTGCCGATCGAAAGAGTCGTACTTAGGCGAAAAATACCGGGTGAAGTAGACAAGTTATCTGGTTATATAGAAAAAAGGAAAGTAAGAAAACAAGAATACTTAAAGAATCGTAATTACAAAATTGAAAAAAAGAGCACACTGAGAAATGAAGGGAGACTGAATGAATGTAGGTTAATTTATATCGCTTTTCGAAATTGTAAGGATTACAACCCTATCTATAAATCTAAGAAATAACTTCTCGCTCCAACATCTCTCATCGGATCGAGAAAAGATCAAATTTTCTAATTAATTAAACCAACCTCGACTGGGTAACTCCAATCGTCTCGCGAAATATCGACGTTGACTCCTAGCCAGACTTAGAAGGAACACAGCCTCAAACAAACTGCGTTCATCGGGTCATTGATTCCCGAACTCGCTGTTTTCAATCGACTATTTACACGGCTATTTCTCGAGAAGAATCTCGTACACAGAGAAGAAGGCTAGCAACATAGCTCGGCCTACGAGACGACTTTAGAACGACCAGGAACTGGAATTGCGAGGGTAAAAAAAAAATACACGCGGATGAAAACGATTCGTTGGAGGAGTTCGAGGCATCCAGAAGCTGGGTGTATCTATGGCAACGTATTTTACGGACGAAGCAACGGTTCTTCGTCCCAGGGGCGCGTCGCGAATCAAGAAATAAATTTCAGATATACGTAACTCGGCGTGGCTCGACACACACACGTACACATACACATACACATACGGTTCATGAACGAACGTTTACGAGCATCCAGACGGATATTTTTTCCACGTGGTCGGTTGATTCACGGGGAGGCATCTTCTATCGGAAGATGGAACGCGATAAGCATCGATCCCTCTCTACGAAGGGACGAGAAGAATTTTTCCAAAACGATCGAAGCAGGTAAACGAAATGGTTTTGCCACTTCGTAGCTATTCTCCTCTTCTTCTTCTTCCTCTTCTTCTTCATGCATTTTATTTCAGTTTCGGAGAGACTTCTGGAATTCTTCTTCTTCTTTCAAATTTCATCTTTATCCCAGCTTTGGGAAGTGCATACTGTCGCGCTGGGAACGGAGGCTTTGAAATTTGCAAATTTCGCAAACTTCCGGCTCTGAACTTCGAAATTTTGCAAATTTCATTTCTATCTCAGTTTTGGCAACTTTTGGTCAAATTGCAACTCTTGGACGTGGACAAATTTCGTACATGAAGACGTGAAGATGTATCTTGATTTTAAAAATAAAGTCCTTTATTAGGAGTACTCATAAGTAATGTCATTTGTTGATACTGTACAAAAATTTATTTTGCTTGTTTAAGAGTTGATTTATAGTATAATTTAACAGTAAGCACAGTAAATGTCAATATACTTAATTAGAATACAGGTTATGTTAAAATAAATCAAATTACTGTTACTATTATTAGATGGCAATATTTATTAAATTTGAAGAAAACGACATTAGTTGTGTGTACCCCTAATATTACTGAACATCAGTGACAGTTTATGTCTTCTTACGGGGATCGGTTGGAGTCTTGTTCTACTTTATGTGTAAATATAATTGTAAGGAAACATGTGCGAAGTATCGTGAAATAGGGTATGTACGAACGATATTGGAATAATTTAATAAAGTAAAAAAGGGATTCTTAGGAATTTTAAAAATATTGTACAATGTTATAATTCCTACAACTAAACAAATAAAGACTAACACCACCAATTGTAGGAATTATTTTTGACTATGTACGCGACTATATATTTTAACTCACAGTTTGGCGAATCCAAACTTCGACGTTTCTATCCAAAAATATCGAACGTTTCCCAGAGATTTGCGGACTCTTACCTGAAACAGAAAAGATACGAAATATACATTAGAAAAAATTGACCAATCCCGAGTATGAAAGGTAATTTCTCATCAATCTACGAGTTCGATTAAAGTCAAAAGAAGAAATTGGTACGTTACAAAGTCACGAGTCATCCATCAATGTAAGTAATATCAATTTGTTTTCCCTTTTTGAAACCAAATAAAAACAACAACAACAAAATGAATATTTTTTACAAATACCAGAAAACCATAAACCACGTCCATCATACCCTGCCTCAAGAGCGCCCCATTTATTCCCCCGAATGAATCAACGTTCAATTGCTCGAACGGCGAGATCAATCAACGTCGTCCCAATCCCTGGTGCCCATTTTCCACGACCGTATCAACCGTGTATCCCGATCGAAGACAGCGAAAAGGACAAGTGGACAACTGGTCTCGATATCGAATTAACCTTTCGAGAATCATGGCCAGAGGAGGGACAAAAGCGTTCTCTCGGCTTCCGGTAACGTGATCGGACGCGTGGAACTCTCGAGAGGAAACGTGTTTTCACCCCGTCGTCCTTCGGTCGTTTCAGGAACAGTGGCCTCGATCGGTGGGAGAGACTTTCACGAGCGAACGCTTTCAGAGAGAGAAAGAGAGAGAGAGAGAGAGAGAGAGAGAGAGAGAGAGAGTTGCGCGTGACGTCGAACGAACAGCCTCCCTTCTCTCTCCTTCTTCCTCGTTCACGAAGAGGAAAGAGGTTGCCTGTGAGCTGTCAACGATTATACAGTTGGAAAAATAGGGAGGCGTGTGACGTTGAATATTTTTTCCCCCCTCTTTACCCGGTGACCTATTAACGTAGGCGACTGACGCGAGAAACGTATTTTACGAATGGGATATTCGAGAGGCAGTCTCGTTAAGGGCAGTCTTTCGACAATTCCTCCGAGATTCCAATTAGACTTCTAGGAGAGAATTTAGAAACCCCCACTCGAGGAATTAGAATTCTTTCGTGGAATTTTTCTAGATCCAATTGGAACGATCTTGGAGAGGGCAGAGATTAGGGGGATTTCGAAGACGAAACTGTCTTTCTTGAGAGAAAGAAACGTGATTGGGACTGTTTTCGAAGAATTTAAGGAGTTTCGCACAGCAGAGAGTGAACAAGAGATTGAAAGGGAAATTTGATCAGATAGATCACGTACTGATCGAAAGCGACGATGCAAGGTCCTGGTCGAAAGTTATGCATTCGTTTTAACATTGAATACGCGTCAACTGCTTCGTTTTGGAACAGTAATATTCACTAGAGATAATTACAGATGATTAAGAGACCGAATTTAATACTTGTTTTAAAGTGATACGTTCGTGCTCCGATCTGAAAGATAATTTAATTGACTACTCTGCCATGTACACTCTGGGATGTAAATTAAATTCAACTTTCGTACGACTGAAAATTAGTTTCACTTCACTGAATCGAATTTTGCAGACTTTTTCATTTTTATATTAGATTTCAAAACGAGATGTACGAGCATAATCTACTCTACAACTATGGAATATAATAAAAGAGAATTGACATCTATTAAAAAAAATAATAATAATAATCCAATCAAATAACATAATTGAATAAAACAACATCACGTGTAATTCAACGAATAGTTAAATACAACATTTTAAAATCGGATCAGAATGAGAATAATTTTACTAGAAAATTTTATACCCAATTATAAAGCATAATCACACACAACCGAAATATAATAAGAGAGGATAATTAGTGTCTATTCAAAAGAATAACATCAATTATTCTTGTATACGCAACGTGTGTGATTCAACGAATAATTATGTATACAGCGTTTAAAATTCAAGTGTATCAAAATGAAAGTTTGCACGCGAGATTGAATAAGCGCGTAGAGCAATTATTTCTTTCTTTAATCTCGGTGTACCGTAGAACTATTTGCTAGAACGACGATGATCGAATGCGGGCAGCTCTCGATTACACTAATCGTTTCGAACGTAAACAGACCGACAAATATGCGACGCATATGCGGGTGATGTTCACAGCAGATGGCGTACAATTGTCTACGATTTTTGGAAAACTGGAACGATTGAGACGATTAAATCATTCACCAATTATTTGCCTTTTAGTACACTACGAACAGACGAAAGAAAAATATTTTTTTTCCAACGTTCCCCTTAAAGAGTATACCGAAGAGCAGCAGAATTCCAATTAGAAGTCCCTTATCCCTCTTTCTCTTCTTAATTCTCGCAGTTCAGTCTCTCCAATTCGAAATGCACTTGTTAAAAATTAACTTTCCCTCACAAAGCACACCGTGATTGTTCAAACAAATTTGTTACACTACGATACCACTCCGCGAGACATTTGCTGAACAATATCACCAGGGGGGAGGGGAGTGGTTCGTAGATACGGACATTAAGATTATTCAGTTTTACACGGTAGCTGGAAACGCTGCAGGCTTGAAACTTGGAATCAAGAACGTGGAATATGTAATAAAAGCGGTTGCCTCTCGGCGAAACTCTCCGGCTTCTCCCTTTGTCCGTGATTTCGCGTTTGAAAATAAACTGAGACTCCGCTCCGGCCGCTCTATCCTCTATTGTTAATAAACAATCTCATCCGTGCTCTTTTAAATGAAATGTAAAATTTTATCCCTGCCGTTCTATAACTTTATAAAGGAAAAATTAATAACATTCTCGTTGGAATTAACGATAAATACACGCGTATCCGAATCACGGATATCTGAAAGATGATAATTCAACGAGAGAAAATCGTGAATGCCAATATTATTATCCCGATTAAACTAACAATCTGCAAAACAGCAATGAATGGTGTTGGGGGATTTTTGAAAAAATCATTTCTCGCAGTTATTTATTTATCAACTAGTGGACGCGTATTCTTCGCACGACAGTCTCGAGAGTTATTTAACAGGTATTAACAGCTCGACGAGAGGGAAGGATTAATTTAAATCCCCAAACGCAGCTCGGCCAACGCGAGATAACTTTCGCTCTCAATTTTCTACAAGAATTACTCTCCGCGCGTACGTATGTGTAGTTCTGATTGCACACTTTCCTTTTCCGTCAAGCTAATGTGTTTCAAACACTGTTAAACGTCTGTGCAAATGGTTGCAAACACTCCATCTAAATTATTATTACTGCGCAGATTAATCTGAACTACCACCGATTTAATTTTGACTATTATAAAGTCAACGAAGATTGTATAAATAAAATATGTTTGAAAAAGTCATTCGTCAAATTGTTTTTAACTCTTTCTGGACACCACGCCAAAAGTGTGACACACTGATCGAATCATTTTCCGAGCATTTCGGTTAATCAACTTTGATATACAATATTTTCTGAATTTCCTGGTAACGTTTTGACAAGCGCGTTTTGGAATTGTTTTCTTTTTTTTATTTTTAAACAAACTTTAATCTTTCAAGCTGAAAAATCTGATCCCAAACTTTTTATCATATAAATATTCAATTGTCGAATCTTTTTTGAGATTTTTTGGTAATATTTCGACAACGGTTTAGAATGGTTCCTTCTTTTAAACAAAAATCGAACCTTACATTTTTAACAGATTAACCTATATTACGCCTATAACCGGTCTTTTTCAAATTCCGAATTAGATTCAGAAAGATTTTTCACAACAGTAATTTCTTATCGTACGAATATCCCACCGTCGAATAGAGAAAAAAAAAAAAAAAAAAAAATGGAAAAAAATTTTTTTCAATGGCTAAAGTGTATTTTATATATTTAATATGCGATTATTGCAACAAAAATGGTGAAAAATCTTCGAAATTTCACGGACGATTTTCATTTCGCAGAAGAATGAAAAGAGACAAAGCCCCGGAAGATGAAATTCCGGACAGCGAATGGACAGTTATAACGCGTGATTGAACAGATCGGTCGACCTATTATTACCGAAACTATGTTGCTTCACGAGACGAGACCCAATTAAACGCGCCGAACCGCCGGACGGCCGCAATTTCGTTCGGATTTAAGGGCGACGAATGTAAATGTTTGTGCGCGAGGAGTCAGCCGAACAAGCGGCCCCGTTACGTAAATCACCGTTCTCGACCGCAGACCGTCCCGGACCAATTAATTGGCACCCGTTCGAACTGATCCACTTCCTCGGGTGCTTGCGCCCGAAATGCGTGCCGCATCGAATGCAAACGCCAACAACGATCACCATCAGACATACACGATCCAACCACCGATTGCTCGATTACCGAACACGAGTCGTTTCTCCCTTCTTCTTCTTCTTATTTTTTATTTTTTTATTTTTTTTTCGGTCGAATCTCTAACCAGCAGATTAAACTTCTTGTGCTGTAATGACGTGCCACGCACGTCGACAATTTTTTTTGTCCCAAAATTGCAACATTTTCTCAGTTCTAAGTATATTTAAGTAAAACAAAATAGACGAGACAAATAATAAATTTGTTACTTCTCAATAATTTCTATCCGGTGATATCGTACCGGCGAGTTCAAAAGAAAGAGAAAGCGACGAATTGTTGTGTACGGTTCGGTCACTCGTTATGGTCCGCAATCAGTTGCCAGCGCAAGTGGTTGACCTATTGCGCTGTAATGACGTGCCACGCACGTCGACAATTTTTTTTGTCCCAAAATTGCAATATATTCTCAGTTCTAACTACATTTAAGTAAAACAGACGAGACAAATAATAAATTTGTTACTTCCCAATAATTTCTATCCGGTGATATCGTACCGGTGAGTTCAAAAGAAAGAGGAAGCGACGAATTGTTGTGTACGGTTCGGTCACTCGTTATGGTCCGCAATCAGTTGCCAGCGCAAGTGGTTGACCTATTGCGCTGTTATGACGTGCCACGCACGTCGACAATTTTTTTGTCCCAAAATTGCAACATTTTCTCAGTTCTAAATATATTTAAGTAAAACAAAATAGACGAGACAAATAATAAATTTGTTACGTCCCAATAATTTCTATCCGGTGATATCGTACCGGCGAGTTCAAAGGGAAAAGAAAGCGATGAATTGTTGTATACGGTTCGGTCACTCGTTATGGTCCGCAATCAGTTGCCAGCGCAAGTGGTTAAAGGCAGTTCATGGAGATTCGTTCTCCCCGAGTGAATTGGAAAAGTTTTCACGGTTAGTTGATCACGTTAGTTTGGTCTGTTTAGTCGTTAAATCGATCCCTGTTTTATTTTCTGGCAGTTCCTTCTCTCTCTCTCTCTCTCTCTCTCTCTCTTTTTTGATCTTCAAATTGGCAGTGGGCGTTGTAAAGATTTCGTCTACGTTTAACTTGATCGATCTTTCAGAATCACGGAATATTTCCTGGCGAATACGCTCGTTAACAGGTATGCAGAGCAGAAGTTGTTAATTAATCGCGAGTATTTAATATTTATGATACGCGCGCAGCGAGTATGCTTAAAAAAAATTGTTGAAATTATTGGAAGCTTCGTGAAAATTCATTTGCCGAACGGTAAATTTGTTCCGCGGTAAATACACGAAAGAACACTTCATTAGTCGTAATTCACGGATACGGAAACAAACCGGAAAGTTGCGCACATGTTCCGTAAAATATTTCATCGTCGCTGATAAATTCCGAATTTTTCAATTATTAGATTGTAAAAGATGTTTTCGTTTCGTTTTCAGACGAGTGGATTGCGAATTAAATGTAAAACACGAGTTTTAAAAATGTAGGAAGAAATGATGGATATAATCGATTTCGGGACGATAGAAATTATGGAAATCGCGTCGAATCGGCAGAAATTGGTCGAGTAGTTTAGTTTTAACGTTGCAATCTAACAATTGCGAATCGAAGCTAGTCAGTCTGAAATTCTTATAAACGCATCCCTGTCAAGTTCAATCTGTCCACTGTTTGCACGAATCAACAAACTCTATCGGTTTACAAGAAAATTGAAAGTTTGCTCGGTTGAAATGACACCAGAAATTGGCGCAACCCGGGAAATTGATTCCTTCCGAATCAACTGAAAAAAAAAGAGAGACAGATAGATGCACGACGAAATAAAAGCAACAAAAACCATTCAACAATTTTCTACGCGGTGGAAATAATACTTGGGGGAAAAAAGCATCGGAGTAATAGAAAAAAAAAAAGAAAGAAATATTGGAGATATTTGAAAACGTCGCTGCGAATGTTAAATGCCTACGCAAGTATTTCAACCGCGAAAATTAATTGTAAATTTATCGGAAAATTCACAGATTCGAAACCTTGTCCGATTCCACGGAAAATGTCGTTGGAATTAAATGTTGAATGCAAAATCGCTTTCCTCCTTTTGCAGCCGTGATCAAAAAAATTTCACGTCACGCCAGTGTGTAACGAGAAGAAGCGAACATACGTACAATACACTAGAATATGTATAATAGTCAGCAGAGACAAGAGTTTTCCATCTGGGTTCCCTTTTACGAATTATATTTAGAAATTTCGAAAAAAATTCACGTCTCGTCTCCAAGTGAAAAATTACATTTCAATTTCGAAACTACTAAAGTACACGTAACTTTCTCTTTTTAAATATTCTGTATTCAATATTTCTGGAAGGGTAAAAGGTTTCTCCAGAAATTCAACATTCATTTGTCTATGAATTGAACTCATTGGAGAAATCGAAAAAAGAAAATATCCAAAATTATAAGATTATAAAGAAGAATCGATTGGAACGCTACAATTAACTCTTCAGATATTTGAAACGGTTATTCAAGGATCAAAATCAGACAGAAGCTATGAAAATCCCACGATAACCAGAAACCTTTCTTCGTGAACAATTGCTTCACTTGCTCTATCCTCCGTTTAACCTCTTGCGCTGGAATGACGTGCACGTCGAGAATTGTTTGTTCCAAAATTGCAATATTCTCTCAGTTTCCTTCAAGTATATTCAAGTAAGACAAAATAGGCAAGACAAACAATAAATTTACTACTTCTCAATAATTTCTATCCAGTGATATCATACCGACGAGGTCAAAAAGAAAGCGACGAATTATACGGTGTTGGTCACTCGTTACGGTCCGCAGTTATCAGTTGCCAGCGCGAGTGGTTTAAACATTCGCCGGGACTCGCGATTTCAAATTCACGGTTCCCAGCGACTCGCCAAAAGGAGACGCCGCAAGAATGATCGTGAACCAGATAAGGCAGCGGCGCTGTGTCTCACCTGGTGTCTCTCATCTAACTTTGACCAAGTTGTAATTGAGCTAAGTAGTTTAACCCTCGCTATCTAACTCTCTGGCTAACTCCATTAACCCCCCCCCCCCCCAAAATATCGCGTTTTCTTCGCCTCGAGTTAATACGTGACCTTTATAATCGCGAGATTGAGCCGCCGTTCGCTGGAAAAAGGGTAGAAAATTCAGGTTAATTAATCACAGTTCGCTTAGAAACGGTTGGAATGGAGGCTGTTGCGGACTTTGTGAGACGCTCGAGATTTAGATTGGTTTCGCGATTAGTTTCTAAGTTCAAACGAAGCGCGAGCACGATATCAATCGTTTCGTCGAGCCACGAGTTGCAGCGAGCAAGAACGATAATATAATTTGTAGCGTAACTTTCAACGAACGTTAATTCCTCGAGATTGGCGTTCAAACGAACTTCGACCATGGTAACTCCCGTCGGGCAGCAAAAATTTTATCACACACTCGTTGGAATTATCATACCGCGTAATTATACATTTCATCGTCGTCAACGAGACGTCAAGCCGTCCACTTCAAACCTCGGTCGAAGCACCGAAATAATAAATACTCGGAAATTCGAGTCTCGTTTGCAATTCATCATATCGCGTCGCTCGAACGAAACAAACGAAGTTTCCAGGAATTTCATTTTCGCCTGAAAATAATCAATCATATAAATTGCTGAACTCGTCGAGATAAACGCGCGTGTCATTTGCAGAAAATTGAATATCAATTTCCGACGAAAACGAAACGAAACGAATTGGTACTTTCTATTATTCACTGCCATTTATTGTCGTCGAATCGTCGAGCCTTCCAGAGATAAAACAATCCTTTCCTCAGGGTTAGAGGAATACTATCCTTCATGGATACGCGTTTAACCCATCGAACGACGGCGTAAATTTAAGAGAAGTGAAGAACAGCTGAAAGAGCCCGTGGAAAACCGGTCTCCGAGCGTGCTCGAACGCTGGCAACATCTTTGTTTCCAATCCGCGCACGTCTCGTCCCTTAATAAACACAGGGGAAAATGGAAACTTGAAGGGAACACGGGAAACTCGCACAAAACCTTCACGTTTACTCTACAACACCCTCGTTCTAAATGAAACGTATTCACGTTTCACCGCGTGTTCCGCTCAGAATCGTATTCATTAGATTCGCTTTTACGATCTGAAATAAAATTCGTAGGTTGCGTAATTTTAGGTACGTTTGTCGTTCAAAAAAGTTTGCCGAGCACCAATTAACACTTTCCCATTCGAAGAACAAACTCGCACCGACCGTTTTCAAACTATTTTCAACGTGTCGTTTGTTCGTATTCAAATGAAATCGCGAAGACGAACAACGCGATTTCGCGCAAGTTCCCAACGAGTTGGCGTAAATTTTTGAACGAGACGGACGAGGTTACAGCGTGGTCGTAACGTTTAACAAAGTACGAATTTCCTTGCGCAAACGTTTGTTTTACGGTTTGACCCGGCACGGTATTATCCCGACCGAGGGATTAACCTCCGTTGTTAACAATATCTCGCGTTAATCGAGGTCATTAACCGAACAATGCGCTCGCGAGATGGAATTTCACGGATCGGTCCGATACTTGGACTCTGCACACAATTATTTAACACTAAGCGTACCTGTCCGCACCGTAAACGATCAAATGACCGATCGCGAAGTAAAGAGGAACACAGGTGGTCAATTTCACACAGGAAACAATGCGTTTTCTAAAATAACTTTCAGATAATAATTATATATTTTCACAAGTTTTTTTTTTTAAACGAGGATTAATCGGACGAAAAGAAACAATAACAATGAACTTTTAACGTTGATTACGTTGGTTTAACGTTTATTGTTAAATTCTTGTAATTTACACAAACTACACGTTACTCGACGAATTGAGAAGAAAACTGCGCAAACTTCGTAGATCTTTCTGAAAAAAATCGAGTTATTATCGCTAAAACAAAGGAAGCAAGTATTTGCACTGGTTAACGAGAGAGGAACCAAAATTTTTGCTCGTTCGTTCGAATTTTCCAGGAGTTTCTTTCACACGAGCCGAACACGTTCGAGACGATCGTCGACGATTATCAAATTGAAATCCGACTACGAAATACATCGTGCATTACGCGGTAACACTCGTCTACCCACGATTAATCATCGCGAGTGTCGAGCCACCCCAATATCATTACTTCTTTTCATCAACCATTTGCCCTCGAAAATTTTTCTCGTATCATCTGCCAGCAATTTATTTCACGGAGCATCGCTTCAAAATAAAATGACATAACGGTGGAAACAATCATTCAAATGGCATATATAATAATGGTATGTTTTGTTGTTTCAGACAAAAAAAAAAAAAAATAATAAATTTATTACTTCTCAATAATTACTATCCTATATAGTGATATCGTACCGACGAGTTCAAAAAGAAAGCGACGAAATATTGTATACGGGTTCGGTCACTCGTTACGGTCCGCAATCAGTTGCCAGCGCAAGTGATTAATGAGAAATTTCATCCACGAACGTTTGCACGATGTTCACGATGTTCATCCGTCGATGATCTTTTATATTGATGCCGGCGAGTTGACATCTGTGAAACGCGAAGAAAAAAAAAATGAAGAGGAAGGAAAAAGAAAAGAATTAAAAGCGGTGGGTGGCGCAATTGCTCTCGAGCTTGTCGCTTCTTTTTGAAACGTCGCCTTTCTACGAGTCTGCATGAATTTTCCAAGATCCTGGACACTCTGAATACGTCGCGCCGCCGACGTACGACGGTAACGCAAACCTCTCGACGTTTTAGCTCAACGAGTACAGGGTGTGTCGCGAAATGCACGTCGCGGGAAACGTGATTAAACACACATTCGGTGAAAAACGAGAAAAAAAAAAAAATTGAACGTGTGTTTCTTTGAGGATGAGAAAATTTCGAGGTTTACCGACGCAACGATATATATATATATATACACTCGTGTTAAATGCGTTATAGTCACGTAATTCGATAAAGTTGAGGAACCTTTGAATAGGTTCTATTTGAAATTCACTTTGATCATAGAACTTTATCGATAAACTCCATCGATGAGGACAGATATATTCAGAATGGAACCTGTCAAGCTAAAAATTTTTCTGTCAGCGGAATAGATCCCTTGGTTCGTCAATGTTAAAAAGGTTCTCGATTTTTTTGTAACAAACACTGACATTGAACACTCGAATACAAAAATGGATTTTTAATTAAATGTTTCAAAATGATTGTGTGTCCCCCATTGATTCTAAAATATTTGTTCTTGGAGAACACTATTCAAAAGTGTGCGAATAGATTCTGGAAAGAGAACACACTCTCTATTATATAAAAATTTCACAAAAATACATATCTTTTTCTACAAAATAGATATAGATTCAAGCAAAATTCTCTTTTGAAAAACAAAAAGAACCTGGTTAATTTCGATAATTCCTAATTTTTACATAAATTTTTAGATCCCTATAATTGTCACATAAGTTTGCAAACCTCAAAATTTTAATAAAAATGAAATAAAATTTACTAAAACTAAAATAAAACTAAAATAAAAGTAAAATTAAAAATTTTAATTTTATACTTATACGCGAGTGTCTGTATTTCTGCATAATCTTTCCTCACAGTTTATATAAATTTCAACATACTTCGCGACACCCTGTAGACGCGTGATTCGAGGTCCACGCTCGAGTCGAATGAGAGAAAGGCCAGCCAGGCTGAGGCCGCAGTCGTTCTAATTGTTTCCTTTCAGATTATTTAACCGGTCGCGCATTCAAAGACATTAACGAGCGAGTTCCGCGAGAGTACGCGCACACTCGCGAATATCATTTATTCGGATTCATCTCTTTAACCTGGTTGCGCGAATTGTGGCCCCTACGTCCGTTCATTAAACATCCATCTATCTGGCCGGCCTCGATTGCGCCAGCCTTAAAACGTACGATTTCTTATGAATAATAGACCCACTTATCAGGTTGTGTAACAAATTTGTTCTCTTGGTGTTAAATTTTTTGAGGACATTAACCTCTTGCGCTGGAAACGACGTGCCACGCACGTTGAGAATTTTTGTCTCAAATTTGCAACATTTTCTTAGTACAAATACTATATAATAACATAAGTATAACAAGCAATAAATTTATTACTTCTCAATAATTTCTATCCAGTGATATCATACCGACGAGTTCGAAAAGAAAGCGACGAATTTATCGTATACGGTTTGGTCACTCGTTATGGTCCGCGAGTCCAATCAGTTGCGAGCGCAAGTGGTTAAAGACACGCGCCAATGAACAGTATACATGATCCATTCGCATTGAATAAAGGAACGTGTATGGTGTGGATAAATGTTACTCATTACTGTAAATAGAAAGAAAACCAACTCTATAAATGATATTTCAAGTGAGACTGAAGGTATAATACAGAATATTTAAAATATTAAAAGAATAATTTATTATTTTGATTGAAATATTCACTGTGTCATCAACATTGGAATGCAAGAGAAATGTTCTTTACAGGTAATGTACACACGTTACAACACGTTGCGAGACTTAATTTATTTATAAAAGAATAATCAATCTTGTAATATACATTAATTTCGTCATTGATAGTGTGAACTTGCTACACAACCTAATACATTCGTCTTATTTACATTTTATAATGTTCTCATCTGTCAGCCCTCGTTTATTTGTATCGAAATCAGAAAACAAAAAGCTACTCTTCCTCCTCTTGCTGCTACTCCAGGTTCAAAGATCTCTCGAGAACGTTATTCCAATTTCTTTTCTCGCTGTTCACCCGTCAAAAAAAAAAAAAAAGGCAGCTTCCAACCAGAAACCACTCGTCGAAGAAAGTTAATCCTTCGGTTTCCGTGCGAATCGCTTCGAGACTGGTCCGTAACCTGGTCGTTGTATAACGGAGTTTGGCCCTAATGTGTCAGGGCCACGACAGGTGCAAGAACGTAGCTCACGCGTGTCCTTTTTCGAGGAGCCGCGTGCACGTGCCACCTTAACACGTAAAGGTCAGATTTCTCGAAAGGATCTAAATACGTGCGTCAGACAATCGGTTGCAACGAAGGAATGCATTCCCTTGCAAGAGGAAGTGTCTCGGGTATCGATCTTTGTTTCGAGAAGAATGATTCAGAAGCAAAAAACGTCGTGAGAGATGATGGAAACAAATATTGCAGGTAAAGACAAATTTAACTAACTGGTTTGAAATAAATATAAAGTTTATTAATTTAGAAATTAGGGATATTAGAAAAGTCCGAATACGACGATGACGAAAAATATATTAAGCTCTCACTGTACTTGCACGCTGTAACAACTCGCTACTCGCTATAGATCAGAGTAGCGGGCTAACTGGCGGACCCTTCTCTTTCCTAATTGCTAGCGCCATCCCCTCCACTGCATCGATCTCCCCACTACTTGAAATTTCCTCATCGCGTATAGGCCCCGCTGATGCAATGGAGGGGGTTAGCGATCAGGAAAGTAGGGGCAAGGGCCGCCAGTTAGCCACCTCTAATCTAGTACTCTATCTCGATGCTCTCTCTTAATTTCTCAACCATCTGCACTACGATATTCACTACCCGAAATCTTACCCTCAAAACCTTCGTCTTCAGATTTCAACTTTCATATTTTACGTCTTGCGCGGTGAAAAACAAACAGTCCCAGGCCTGACCTTCGCTGTGACAATCGGGGCACGCGACAGGCGATACAATTGCCTCGCTTTTACAATCAGATCGCGCGGCGAGAAATTTCGGGGAATGAGACTCCCTCGCCCCGACGATATTTTCAAGGATTTTTGTCGCCGAGTTTGAGCAACCGGGAAGGCAATTTAGTATCGTCAACCAGAGAGAAGAGGTGAAGAGCGAGAATGGAGAAAAATTGCGAAACGTGTCTAGAGGACGCCCTTTTGTCTTCCGATTTTGACGAACGGCGAGAGAAATTGATCTCGGCGAAAGGAAATAAATCATTTTCACCACAACTTTTGTCTCGAAGTCGGACAAAACCGGGAGAGGTATTAATACTGTCATCGAGAAAAATGGTCGGAATAATTCCCCGAGCATCTTGGAGCAACGGGAGTGGGAAAGATTAAAGGCGTTCCCTTTGTTTCCCGATTTTTATACGAAGAAAATTACGGTGAGATTGATGCTGTATTTTGGCGAAGGATGATCGGAATAATTTCCTCGTATTTCTGTCTCGGGCTGGAAAACAAACGAGCAGGAAAAAGTATTATCCCTCGATAACAATGCGTCGAATAATTTCTTCAATTTTTCTTTTTCTTTTTTCTTGATATTCAAGTGGAAAAACGAATGGAAACAGGTCCGTGTTTAACGTGAAATCGCTGAACGATGCTTCAGACGGGCATTTATTTTCTGACTTTGGCGCAGAGGGGAACAGAGAGCAACGTCGATATTGTCTTGTAAAAGATGTTTGAAGTAGGTACTCGCAGAAAGATGATTGAAATAATATTTTTCATCCAAGGTTGGAAGAGAAATGGAAACGAATTAATAATGCCACGTAAAAGGACGTTTGGAGGAATTCCTTTGCGTTTCCCCGGCTCGGAATTGACGTTACCTCTCCTAAATAATGCCTCGAATAGCCTTTTTGTTCTTGGGGCAAAGGAAAGACGAAGAATGGTTGATAAACATTGTCGTTGCGAAAGGATAGGGTGGCTTTTTCGTTTGCTAATTCTGACGCAAAAGTAAGGGAAACAGCGGAAAAGTCGATACCGAGAACAATTTTTCAAGCTTGAGACAATTTTTCACCTTCTTTTCTTATTTTACAACCATTTCGTTTCAATTTTATTTCGATTTTAATTACGCTAGGAAATAAATAGAAAGAGGGTTGATACAGAGTGTTGCAGAAAAATGGTTGGAATAATATTTTCGTATTTTCATTTTGGCGTGGAAGAAGAATATGAAAGAATTAATAACGCCTTGTGGAAAAGTGCTCGCAACACCTCTTTCGTTTTCTCGTCACAAGGCACAAGAGGACTCGCATTCACCTGCGTGAGAATGCTTTGAATAATTATCTCTATTTCTCGAACGATTAATCAGTGAATATTGTCTTAGTGTCGTTTGAAAGAATTCTTGGTAATTTCAAAACGGAGCTTTTAGTTAATTAATTTCATTGCGTCATCGGTATAATTTTAGTAGGATTAATCCCGCATCGTTTAGTAATATCGACTGGTGTTTATGACAGAAGTTGAAATTTCGTGAGACCCCTAAAACTTTATACCGAATGCTTTTCGCGTCGCAATTAGGCAAGTTCTGACATGAGGGAGTTTTGTTATTAACTACCGCTTTAGTAATTAATTCCCTTCAATTTTCATTACGAGAAGAATTAACTTGCTCCCAGCTTAATATCAATTCTAATAAGAGAATCTTTTCATAATCGATCCAACTGTATTACTATGAATATGAAAAAAAAGAACTTCAAGTTGTAACTAGAGTACATTTATCAATATTAAAGTACAAATATACACAAAATATGAAATGAATTTTCACATTTCATCGAACTTTATTTACCATGTAAATAGAATTGTAATTTTATGTCGAAATAACGAGATGAGGGTTTAACTTTTTTTTCATTTCGCAATTTTAAATTACAACAGAATAGAATCGCAATCGGTGCACTTTCAATATTTCATGCGTTTCCATTCTACACGTTCCGCGTGTTATTTCAACACCTTTCAAATTCACGCGGAACGCACAAAAATCCGCAGTCCGATAATAACAGAATATAGTCCGATGCATCAAATCAAATATCAATCTTCCCCGCGTCTCTTTTAATTTTCCACCTTCGTATTAATTTTCTTTCGCACGCTCTGTCCATTTCCTCTATTTTCTGCACGTTCCAAAAAAAAAAAAAAAAAAAAAAACAAAAAAAGCAAACTGCAGAGAGAAACGGAATAACGGTTGGAAAATTCATTTTCACGAACGATCTATCGGAATTAATCGGCAATTCTATCGATCAATTACGGTATCAGCCCGGCGGTGTTCGGATTAATTCAATTTTCATCGCGTCCCTTTCTCGTTTTTCGCCGACGCTCGTTCGGCTTTCTTCTGAATTCGTTTCGCATTCGCGTTTCAATCTTTCCTCTCCTTCTCCTGCTCCTTGTTCGAGCAGCGAAGCAGACATTTTTATTCGGCCAGGAAATTAAAGATCCGGATCCGGCTTCCTACTCCTTTCGACTATCTCTTTGCATCGAGGAGTGTTACTTGTTGTAAAATCCACGTTCCCCTTCATCCTTCTAGCATACTGGTTTTCTTAAATTATTCGCGTCACGTAACAACTGGCATCGCTAAGAACTCGCTATATTTTTTACTATATGTATTATTTTATTTTTTTTATTGTATCGCTATATTTTTTATAAACTCACAAATATATTAAATATACCGATGTCAAAAACTGCTTTTAGTATTATGAACAGATAATTTACGAGAAGGCCTTTGATTGAAGACTGATTGATTTTATAAGATTTTCAACCCAGTTGCGCTCGTTTATCCATTCTCAAGTCGTTTATATTTTTCTAGAATTAAAAAATATCTGTGGTTTGAACAAAGTATGGAAGATTCTTAATACAACTGTCGATTTTTCAGCAAGGAACTATTCCTTGAAACGTTATAAACCATTGTTAAGCAGAATGTAAGATTGGAATATAAAAATCTGACGATCGTATCAGAATTAATATGTTAGATCAGATAACTGAAAATTCAAAGTCACTCGACGAGAAGTTAATTTCTTCTTCATAACGATCGAAGGAAGCTCGTACCTCTCCCGTAAATGAAAAATTCCTGAATGGCGGCGCGCGTTCTTCCGCAATTTCCGAAAAAACCCCACAACTCTTCCCTCAACCTCTTTCCAAGCCGCGAGAGGAGAATTAAAACGAAACTCAACTCGGGACCCCGTGGAAATCTTCCAATCCTGTAGTATTTCGAAAGAAGTATTTCGAAAAAAAGTTCTCCCTTTCTCTCTTTCTGCTACAATGAAAAGACCGAGCTGTATCGCAATGGATTTTGAAAAATGTGAACCGTTAAAGAAATTAGAACAGTTCAACAAGCGGGTAATTCTGCTCCAACCTCAAACGTTTATGAACAATTAAATAATCGTGTGCCAGGCTTATATTCGTTAATCAGTAGAGATTTTTTGCTTTAAATGTCGGAGATTTTTGCAGCGACTGACAATCGAAATGAGGTTTCAAGCAATTCCTTTCAGTAAATAGCTCTGTCATTTTCTAATATTTTTGATTCAAAGAAAGATCGAAATATGCAATTAAAAGTCTCGAATACTTTGACAAAAAAAAAAAAAAAAAAAAAAAAAAATTGGTACCTTTCATTCAGTAATTACTTACAGGAATAATTCGCAAACTTTATTTATTTTTGGATTAACTGTTGACGAAGCAAGACTTCGAAATCATAATTTACGTGCAATTACCAAGATCGACTAAAAAGACAAACTAATTTGTCCTTATCGATCACTGATCCTACAACGTTCGAACAATGACTCGGTTGACAACTTGACTGAAATTTCGCTCCAATAAATAAAGTTCCATCTTCCAAAGTTTTGCAATAAATAAAATTATATGTATAAAATATTAATATATAATAAATAAATATATAATTATTAATATATATATATAGGATTATATAAATAAAAATATGTATGCACGTATGTAGACATGTGTGTGCGAAATAGCGGGTGTATTCCGCAGGAGAGCTATGATAATCGAAAGCATCCCGACGAGCGAGGAGAGAAACTGCTTTCGGGGCGCGCGCGTGTGCGCGAAAAGTCGGCCGAAAATATATATCACGCGAAGTCTATAGAGATAACCTGGAATGCACGTATTCCTGACGTGGCTGCGGCGCATCCTTTGGCCCCGGTGAACTCGACTTTCAGAGAACGTGGATATAATGAAAGGCACGCCGAAAGCGTTTCGAATTCGGGCCAACGATTTCTTTCAGCCACCCCTAATAGACGCTCGCTGGGAACAAGCGCGTGGACAAAGCTAGACTCTTTTCTTCTGCAAGCGTCTCTAAATTGTCTGATTACAAAAGAAAGGGTGGGAGGATCTCCTTTATGGCTCTTTTTTTTTTTTTTTTTTTTTGTTATGGGTTTTCTTTTTAGCAAACAGAGTGGCGCGGTCCTCGCACGGTTGAACAAAAACCGGATCCGGGTTGCATCGTATAATCGGGAGTCGAAATGAAAAAATTACGAGGTAATGTTGTTACGTCTGCTAATTATAATTTTCACGTGCTGAATCTTCTGTTTGATACGGTATTTTTAAGCAATGTCGTTTCTTTTTTTTTCAAATTTAATAAACATTGCAATAATAACAAATTATGAATCTGTGAATAATGAACGAACACAGTAATTTAAATAAAATTTTGTACAGTGTCAAAAAAACGAACATTACTCGTAGGTACCCCTTTATAATTTACTGTCTAAGTGGAGATTATAGGTGTTTGACGTGGTACTGGAATTTACGCGTATTATTTATGTACACGTTGTCTGGAGACTCTCCTTTTAGCGCGAATGTTACATTTTGGACACACCAACTCCTTTCTTATTTTACGTCCATTTCGAAGTTTCGCCGTTATACGGCGTTGCTTGCAAGTTTTTCACTCATCTGGCGAACATTTTGTCTCGTACATGGTACAACGATAGCAATTTTCTCGCCTAAAGTTCACGACTAAATTTCAACATACACTCCCCTTCGTTCTCAACTGCATCTGCATCCGAGGCTCCCAGTTGCCTTCAATCCCCTTGGTCTCTGTATCCGCATGTGTAGCGCGACGCGTCATCGAGCGCTAGTTAAACGCGCCTATATACCACTGTTCCGCATTGTCGTAATTCAGTCAAGCCCTAACGACGTCCTCCTTGTCACCGTTCTCGCCGGCCAAACAACGTGTGTCCTGGGCAACGTGCCCTCGACGTACATTCGAGAGGGAGAGAGAGAAAATTTTAGCAGGCGCTCGGTCATCATAGATGGCCGCATCGGGAGAATGGTCGCAGGCCTTAACGAGCTATTTAGCGTTTTCCACTGGGACACGAATCCCATCGGTGGATGCTTGTATCCACCAACACGAAACAGTTTATGCCGCAGAAGTCCCTTCGCTCGCAAAAGTTTCGAATCACGGGACGAACGTGCGAAATTGCGCACGTTTGACTGTTTTCATTCTTTTTTTTCTTTTCTTTTTTTGGAAACTGTTCTCTTGAACAGTGGCAAAGCAAAGTTGACATTTCGACGTGCACGCAGGTAACGATTCGCTTTGCGCACAGCAGAGATATTTTAACATTTTCCCTCTTTCGTTAATTAAAACGAAACCGAAATTTGTGAAAAAGATTTATCGTTTACTTTATTTACGCTCGACGTTGCACTCGTTTTCATCGGCTGCGGCACGTTTCGCGGGCCGAGCGGTTTGTAATATTTGTTTAAAAACATTCACGCAACATTCTGACATTTCGAGAATTTTAGGAAAATTTACAGTTATTTTAGCAATTGAACGATTATTTAATAACGTTCAACATGAACATTGCATGATTAACGTTCGGGCCATTGTGAATAATGACAAAGAAAATTGGACGCTGCAATTAATTTCCTAACCTCAACCCAAATTTAAGCCGAAGGATATGTAGTTTCATTTATAATGTCTAGGGAATTTCATAAATTAATCAATATTTATCGGGCTGTTTCAGTCATTATTCATAATGGCCCGGCATTATAAACAATGACCTATTAGCCACTTGACCTATGACATACATTATATTCTATGTTATAACATCGCCTCGAATGTACTCGCTATATTTACACAGAAAATTCATAATACATTAACATTACATAATACATTTGTGTTACAAAGCACGAATTAAAAATTATACTACCATCGATATTGATATTAAATGAAAACAAGATATTCCAAAACTTGATGTGACTAACGAGAGTTTGATATTTTCAGGTCTGCTTGTTTTCTTTTTTTTTTAAACAAAAAAATTTAAACAAAATCAATCTCTGAAATAGTAACCAAAAACGATTCACCTAGACTTACTATCTAAAAATTGACAAAAATTAACAGATCTGACAACGAAATTTAAAATCTCACAAAAATTCCAGAACGTTAGAATTCTCTCAATTAATCTTCAAATTTAAACAAAAACCAATTTTATCATAAAATACGGATAATTAGAGGAGAAAAGAAAATAAACATTCGTACCGAGAAACTACAGAAATTGAAGAGATTCGTGGACGAAAAACCGTATCGCGGTTAAGTCGCACGATGCCCTGGTCTTTCTCGTCGCAACGATTCATCCCCCTTTAATCTCGACGAAGAGACACCCACGACGTTCACAGTCTTTGCTGCTGCAGCTTGGAGAATCGAGGCGCGTGTAATCAGATTTTTAAGACGAGATTAACCGTCCCGAGGTGGCTTACTACGTGCACATGTTCCGCGAACGATCCTGGCAACTGGATTAAACTTGAATTTCCATACATTAAAATTCGCCAAGTGGGTTAATAATCGCCCTCCGCGTCGAAACATAAATCGAACTGGGTTGTGCCAGCACAGTTCGAGCAAATTTTCGAGAATCGGGAACTATTAAATCCAGACTTTTCGTCGTTCCCTGAAATAGAGTCGGCTAACTGGCGGCCCGCGGCCCCTACTTTCCTGATCGCTAGCGCTATCCCCTCCACTCAGCGGGGCACGGTGAAGAAATTTCAAGTGGTGGGGCGATCGACGCACTGGAGGGGGTAGCACTAGCAATCAGGAAAGTGGGGGCAAGGGCCGCCAGTTAGCCAACTCTGCCTCTAAAATACAACACCGATTCTTCCGTGAATGTCTGTCACGTTCAGTGTACGCTTCAAAAATGTAGAACCCAAAGGAATTTTACACGCGACATCTTTCTGTAAAACTGAAATTTAAGCGTGGGAAGTTATAATTGTAATAAATGTCCTTCTTCCTTAGAAAACTGCACGAAGAACTTTGTTCCGTTCAGAAAGTGTACCAAACTTTATACAGGGTGTTTCGTGTTTTTCCGGTAAAATTGTGGGAGTATAAATTAAAGTGGGAGGAATATATGTTATGCGAAGTTTGTTTGTAAACGTTAACGGAACGATGCTGTTGGCAAATTTTGAACATAGTCTGAGCGCGAAGATCGTCGAAAACGTGTCTTCCGCACGTAATGCAAACTTGCTGCAATATCGAATTTATTGTGTACATACCGAATTTCTCGAAAATTTTACCTCACATTATCAATCGAATTAATTATTCGCGTGTATTGTACATCAAGTAAAAATCAAAGAACGCGAGGTAATCAGTAGGCTTCGAATTTTTAAGCATTTATAAAAAAAATCTTTAAAACTCAATTTTGCACAAAATGTATAAAACACCCAAAGTATAATGTTTTCTGTAACGTTTGCCACGTGTTACAATGTTTCTTCCGCAGTCGAGCAATTAAACTTTGAATCGATTCAGACTACACTCGATATTTGCTTATGACACTTTGTAACAAAATTTTTAGAAACAAATTTAATATTTCTCACACAATTATGAGATACACTGTATATTTATGGAGTATATCAAAGTACAGCGCAGCAAGATACAGTGTATTAAAGTACTCTGTCTAAAAAGCTGCAAGACAAGTCAATTTTTATTCAACTACGAACTTCCAAAATCGGAAAATTGGTTGGTTTTACAGTCACAAGACGAATGGTAGTGACGTTTTGAAGAAATTTTCTCGAGAAAAATTTCTTCGACAATAAAATGTACGATTAGGTGACATTCGTTCGTGGATTTCAGACAGTGGAATCAATGGAAAGTGGCACAGGGAACTAATTGTGATTGAAATGGAGGTTCCGGGGAGACGTTGAGGACTAGATAAGGAATAGATAAGGCTAATGAAAATTTAAATTAATCCCTTTACTCGCGGGATTAGCATTTTACTTTCCCGTTTCACGATTTAATCTTCTTTCATTTCGGTGTACGTTAGACCCGCAATGGTTATTAAATGTTAATTGTGCAATAGCGAAATATTTATGCCGTTTGAGAGGCGGTAATAAGGGGGAGTTGAGCACATATGTACGTGTCCCAACGGTGGTATGGTCGAAACGCAAAATAATACAAGCTACATACAATGAAAGCGTACAATGAAAATCTATCTCGGTGGGAAAGTTCGTGTAAATAAAAGTAGGTAATTCCAGGTGAAATAATTATAAATGAAATTATAAATTATAAATTCGAAATGAAATTATAAAGCCGTGAGACAGCAACGGGCGCATTTAAAACAATGAAAAATACCAGCGAAGCGTGGTTGAAAAGCTTCACAAAGTGGGAATTAAACTAAAAGATTCAAACGTGTGAAAAACCAGCATGTAAATGCACGTAAACATGTTTATATTCGAAGCTGTTTAAATACAAAACAGAAGTAAAATTCCACTCGAAACGTAATGAAATGAATACCAAAATCAAAGAGGGAGGTGGAAAATAAACAGGAGAGTAAAAGAACGATATACTGCAGAGTCAAAGAGCGTAACGATAAAATAACAAAAAAAAAAAAAAAAAAAGAAAGAAAGGGATGTTAAATAAAAGACAAATAAAATAAAAGAGAATGAAAGATAATCGCGTCGACCTCGCGCGAGGGAATACCCACGAAGGAAAGTTCGAACGATAAAAAAGGCTGTCATTACCGAAACGAAGTGATCGAGACACCCGATAAAAACGATTGTCACGCCAGCAACGAACCAGCGGTGAGGAGCAGTGTGTCGGACGCGATGACGGCTAAAACCGAGGCCAAAGCCACGAAAAACGACGAAAAACGACGAAAAAAGGAGCAATGCGGGGGCGAAGAGCAAAAAGAAAGATGATGTTCGAAGCAACCGAGCTTCCCAGGATCACGAAACATCGTTACAAGGACGAGCCAAGTCCTGAGATAACCCCACAGGTTACAATTTTCGTTGATTGCGCGAATCCTGCGGGATCGTTAAGACTTTCGCCTCGAGGCGAGAACGGATAAAAAAAGATAGAGAAGAAGAAGAGAGAGAAAGAAATTGGAAGGATGTGAGAAAGGAGGAAAAACGACATTGTTCGAACGATAAATGAAAGAGGGAAAGAATTGTTCATTGTTGTATTTCCTGAGACTCTGCTTGAAACTTCTTCGTCTTGGTGGTCCTACGCGTGTCGAGAAGAATCGAGAACCGTGAAAGGCTTGAAAAATGGTAAAACGTAATTTGGGGAATCTCTTCAATCAGAGCGTCATTCTTCTATTTCTGTTTAAACGCGAAAAGTATTTCGATTCTTAAATTTCAGAAACTCGTCGATACGAAACGTCTCGAAATTTCCTTGGTGCTATAACGAGACGAAGCTGTCAGTTTACGAGTGTACGAGGTTCAATGATGTCTGAAAATTTGAACGATTCACTTCAACTCTCTTTGACACCCGACTACGACCACGTTTCATTATTTGACAATAATTTACAATTATAAAAAAAAAAAAGAAGAAGAAAGAGAACGAGACAATCTCTCAAAAGTCTCTTTAACATTTTACAATCAAACATTTCAGCACACTGTACAACGTGTCTTCTCGTTGATGGCGATAACGAGGACACGACGTTCTCGCTAGCGATTACGCAACTCACCGACGCGACAGACTTGTATTAACTCTCTCTCTCAGAGAGAGAGAGAGAGAGAGAGAGAGAGAGAGAGAACGTTGAAATTCCGTTCTAAGGTCGACCCATCTTCCACGTTCGTGTAACCGAGGTCAATTAAATCGTGGGATTTCGCGTGTCTCCCGCTTGGAAATCGTACGACTTCGCTCCGTGTCCATCGATTCGATTATCGATAGCTCGACGAAAGCGAACGGCGCGCGAACGGACCGTCCTGGACAGGATACAAAAGTTTGATCCGAGTTCGATTTGTAATGGTTCTGGTGTGTAAATCGGTTTCTATTGGTGTTCATTCGTTCGATTAGAATTAATAGGATTTCCCTGGCAGTGAACGCGGGCATTATGGGAGATTAGGTTTTCATTACACGATTGATTTTAGTTTGCTATTCTACAACGTTAATCTTATTCGATTTGGATTTCGAGTTACATTGTGGCTGGTCCAAGGTTCAATTTTATATATTTCCTTTTTAGCATTACACATATGCCGATACGTTCGATTTATTTGTATGAAAAATAATCATTTATTATTATTTCAATTTGGTTGATGCAAGATCAATTTTTTTTTTTTTTTTAAACTTGAGATACAAAAGGAAATATTCCCATCGGTACATTCTCTATAATTTAGAGTCTATAATTTTCTTGAAATTTTAAGAAATTGAGGCATTCCCGATATTATGGTGAATTGTCAATTTATTGTTGTCCAAACAACATTCTCTTTCAGCTCTCAGCTTTTCACAATAAGCGAATATTTATAAAACATTTCGTCGTGATTGATCATTTCTCCTTAGCTTACATAATACACAGCAACTGTTTCCAGTCATTTTTCGTGATGAATTTACACGATCACTTCACACATTTTCGAAAATTCACTGTAAATTAAGCGAATAAACTAAATACATTCATACATACATACATACATATATATATATATATATATATATATATATATATATATATATATTCCATTCTACCTAATTATTTAAGTTTAATTTAATTCTATATATCTGAATATATTTAAATCTAATTTAATTCTATATCTTTGAATATTTAATCAGTATTTAGGAATCAGCAATCGTTCATCAATAAATTGTATTATTACGTTATATTATATGATATATATTATAATATTACCGTAATATTACAATGTTATTAGTTGTAACTATAGTTACATCTAGCAATTTCTTTAAATTTCAGACTGTACGATCTGTAAAAGAAGCTGAAAAAAAAGAAAGATATTCTCGAAGTCCTCGTTTCAACGACAGGGACAACGATATAATAAAAGGAGTGCAATTATCGAGAGAAATAACGTTTAATCGAATCGAATCGAGCGAGTGAAGCTCGGCGAACACTGACCCGTGCCGATGCTCAGCCGAGTTGCAAGTGCAATTAATTAGCCGCCGTGCCATTTAGTCCGAATCGAAGGAGACCTTTAGCAAAGAAGCGGCTCGTTAAACTCATCCACGCACAATGAACGTCAAAATGGGGGTCTCTGCTAACGCTTTTTCGCAATCTATGTTAATCAATATCCCACGCGATCGGACCGATCAACCGGGCGACATACGTTCAAAGAGGCATGAACGTTCGACAAAAGCGAGAGAACGTGGAATTTCAAACAAACGATCCTCCAAACACTTCTTCAAATGTCAGAAAATTTTACACCAAAGTAAAATAACTTTTACAGAATGCCCTGCACTTGCAATATTTTACATACGTTTCTTATCAAGCTGCGTGCTAACGTTTGAAATTAAAACTAAAAATTTCTTAAAATTCTTTAATTGTAAAAAATTAAATTTCACTCTATGAAAATTTACAGTCTATGCTTTCAAATTCGGACGTGTATCAATAACTAGATTTTTATATTTTTTCCGACAGAGACGAAAAAAAAAAAATAATGGTTCGATGAAAATTTGTTTGATCTGCTTGGATATTTTCTACAGATTTTATTTCAAATAAATGACAAAGTAAAGACTCGTCGAGAAAAGGATTCCTCTCGTGGCAAACTCGAATTTCGACGACTGTCTCAATGCACTGTGAAATTGCACGCGTTCTCCCTACGTTTGGGAATAGACGTCTGTTTTCTGCCGAATCGACTACTAGCCGGGAGAAACCATTGGATACTCCCGCGTTACATCTTTCAGTGCTCGTTTCGCCAGCGGGAATTTTTCAAACGTCGGGATTCGTCGTTGGGCGCGCGCCGTTCAATTCCGCGTAATATTTCCTGGCGGGGAGAGCCTTCGAGTTTCTTCGCTTTTTTTTTTTTCGCAATTTCCGCGGCAAAATGGAGTATCGAGGTCGGTTGAAGTTCTGCTCGCGAGAATTCCTGCCGAAGATATATATCACCTTTTTCTCTTTAGCTGGATATTGATGGCTATCCCTGGCTCCTCGTTTAAATCGACCATCTCCTTTTTCTCTTTCCGTTATCAATCAAGCAAATCGGAATGACCATAGCGAGAAGCATCTCGAAGAAGTGTTCTTTTTTCTCATTTCTTTAATTCTTCGAGTTTATAACTACTCACGTTTGTAATTGAAGAATTTGTATAATTGTGTGAGAGTTCTAAATAATATGTTACAAATACATAATTATTTATTTTTTGTTTATTCATTATAGTTTTTAGTTTATTTTTTGTTTATTTATTATAGTTTATTTATTTATAGTCCTTGCCTAGTATTATATATAAATATATAATTATACATGTAAATAAATACGTAATTATAAATAATTATATATTTATATTTATATATACATAAATACATAATTATAAATAATTTATAGTAATAATAACGTAATATCTCAAGACTTTCTTTTCTTCGAATCGCGCAATTTTCATACAAACAACAGAAACTCCAGATTAACCTCACAACTACAACTAAGTAGAAAATGTAGGAAATATGGGACGAGAGGTTTCATATAATGCTCCTGGATATTTCCCATATTCGAGCATCTTTATTCACGGGAAGCGACGTGGACAAGGGCAGAAAGGGGGCGATAAAAGCGCGCAAAGGAATGTAAATCGCGAGCGTGGCCCTCAGTCTCGGTTTTCCTTTCGGCTCTCCACGCCGAGCCGTGAAAATTTCGCATTTATATTCGAACCGTGAAACGAGCGTTGGGGCTAGGCTCGTGTCTAACCAGCCTTCTGAAGATTGTCTTCGGCGGGCAAGGTCAGGAGAACAATTTCTCTCTCTCTCTCTCTTGTCTTCTCTTCCCATCGCGTGTAACCTTGCACTACGCGTATCTTTCCCCCTCCGTCTTCTTCTTTTTTCTTCTCTTTGTTTCATCCATCTTTATCTTCATCCCCTTTGAAAGCAACGGTCCCCGAAGGAACACGAAATGGACGAATGGAGGCGCTCGAAATGTAACGAGCCGAAATCTTTCGAAATAATGAAAGATGCTTCTTCATCGAGGAACGCATCTCGTCGAACGAAACGCAATTCTCTTCGATGCAGCGACCAGCGACTCTGTGGAATTGCCAAGCTCTTTCGGGCGTACGGTGCATTTGTAAATGCGGAGTGGATTTTTCCGAGAGGTGGGTTGGGAACATTTGCTGCTGTTAGGTTAGACGAGACAGGGTGAAACGGTATACCGCGAGCGATACTTTCTTTGAGGTAGGCTTTCAGTTTCCATTTGATGTCGAATCCCTTTTGTAACTGATATTTAATTTATCTACTAACATATAAATTAAATATAATATATGCAAATTAAATATATTTAAATATAATATCATACGGATATAAATTAAATAGATTTAATTTATTTACTAATATATTTATTTCGCAGCAATATTGAATTTCTTTTTTTTTTTTTAATTTTCAATCACTTTCATTGAAAAATAAAAAATAAAAACGAATGAATATTCTTCCAAAGATAAATGAAATTACGGACGATACGTATTCTCGAATTACCGTTTTCAATTTCATTAGGCCATTGGTCAATGAATTGGCTGGAGTACAGCTTCTCTTTCCACCACGAACACCGCGCATCTGCCAACTTTTACAAACGCGGTCCAAGTTCCAGTGCATCAAAGGATTGAACGATTCTTCCCTCTAATTAAAATTGACTTAATATGGTGCAAAAGAGACGTTTATAAAAATATAATAAGAAAATACTCGGAGAGAGACGAAATATCAAGTGTAAAAATTGACAATATTGATAACAATACAGAAACGAAAATTGTATGAACTTTAGGAAGAGATGATATTGCACCTGACACGTATGAAAAATTATTTAATATCACGCCGGACGTTGAACAATCGATGTAAAAACGAACAACAACGAACGAGGACAATTTTAATAAAGGGCGTCAATATCAGTCCTCGTTCCCCGTGAGTTTCTCAACCATTCCCGATCGAATTCATTACCAATGCTCAGTTCGTTCGTTCGAAACCAATGACGATGAATTATTCCACAATCTCGAGTACCGCCTGTATCTCGCGCTCGAAATTACTTTCTCAATAACCGTCTGTATTAACATGCTCGTCGATCGGTTCCATATCCAGACGAGCAGCATGTTTGACATTAACGAAACCACTAGAAAGTTTCCTCAAAGTTTAAACGACCACGGGAGGGAAAAAACATCGATCCATCATCTGCAAAAAGAAAAAAAAAGAAAAATATCTGCCGGGAATTTAATCTCGCGAAAAAATTGTTCAAGTATCCTTTCGATACGGGTTGATCTCTGTTTATCAATGCATATACTTCAAATCGCGAGTACACACATAACAAGTTCAAATGAATTTATTCCAAATTTATTGTAATTTTATTACACGTTTTGCAATATTCTGACATGAAATGTTCTATTTTTTTCTTGAAAGGGAACCTCGATTGAAACTTCATACGAAATTCAATTTCCCTTCTGGTTTACCAGCAAGAATGAGAATCGTCGCTCTTCTCGTTATCTCGTTAACGCATTGTTCACTTACACTATTTAGATTTTCACGAAAACGATAGCTGTATCACAGTCTCCTTTCGAGAAAAAAAAAATTGTTCGTTGATTACAGTTGTGTTTGATCAAATCACAGTTACGAGATTCGAGATTATCAATAAACAATAAAACAGCAAAGAAACCTAGGGAATCAAATCGATTACTTGAGAAACGATCAAGAGATAAAAAAGATCAGAAAACTTTTGATCGTAAATTTAACAAGCTTGAATACTTCAATTTTAGAAATTTTAAAAGAATTTAGATCGCGAAATTAAGAATAAAGAAATAAAAAGAAAAACAAAAGAAAACTTTTGATCGTAAATTTAACAAACTTGAACATTTCCATTTAGAAATTAAAAAAAAAAAAAAAAAAGATTAGACCGCAAAATTGAGAATTAATAAAATAAAACAGAAAACTTTTGAATGCAAATTTAAAACACTTGGACGTTTCAATTTAAAAATTTGAAAAGTATTTAGATCGTGAAATTTTCGATTTTAAAAATGCACGAACTTTAAACGAGATGAAAAATTAAAATCAAAACTTCAAAGATAATTCGGAGTGAATATCTCTGAATTCGGATGAATTCAATCGCCAATGTACGTAAATACATACGATATTCCGAGCAAAGCGAACGCGAGTCCGTTTAAATTATTCGATGGCTCGGCGCAACGTGTGAACAACGATGTTTCTGGTGGAAATCGTCTGATTGTTTCATGAGTTTTTCCGACGAGCGCACGAAGGGATTATACAAAGGTAGCCGAACGAACGGTTCGCGGTTTAATCATTAGCCAACGATGCGAAAACTTTCTGTTTGATTCACGGTTCGATCTCCCTTCCCGCCAAACTTTTAATCTCATTTTACAGCGGTGAATATTTCCCAGTTTATCCTTCGATCTCTCGAAACTCGCGGAAATGTAACAAACTTCGAAAACACGAATCATCAGTTTTTCGATGATACATTCGGTCTATCTCTAAATGCAATTATCATGTATATTACATCTGAACGATCGTCAAATAATGTCGAGCAACAACGACGCGAAAGTAACAAAATTTTCGTGTTTGAGCGAAGTTTGAAGTAGGTTTGAGTGAAGTTTGCGAGCAAAGATGGATTTCGAAACGTAATAATAAAGTTTGAGATCCCAAATTATTAACAATGGGCGCAACTTTTGCTGTAAATTTCTCGCCCGTTTAAGTTTTCAATTTCAACTTGAATTTTCTTTCCGAGGGGCTGACAGACCCCCTTTTTCAAGAGAAACCGAAACAGTAGTCAAAGCTACGATTTCGAGTTAAAATTGACGCGAAATCCCGCCGATTTCTCTCTCGTTTCGTTTCACGGAGTCGCGGTAATTAAAAATGTGCTGTCGACCGTGTTTGTTCGAAGTAGGTTCCGCGTCCGCTCGCGCAACACCGAGAAAATAATTCAAATACGACACAGGTCGATACCAAAAGTTACTGCTGAAAACCACTTTACGACGAACGAACTTTGTTTGCCGTCGACGTTTAATACGTCTGAGCTTTTCGACGAGTTTAATAAGAAATGCCAGTTTTCTCTCTCTCTCTCTCTCTCTCTCTCTCTCTCTTTTTTTTAGTTTACTCCGACAGCGAGGTCGTATCGAAGTGAGATATCGGGAAACACCATTGTCGAGTTGCAAGGTCAAAGAAAAATGACGTGAAGGTTCTAGACAAATCGATTGCGAAGCGCAGCTTGAAACGATATCATAAACTGTCTCGAGCTGATTGTTTAACATTAAACAAAGGAGTGTCTCGGAGATAGTCAGAATTTCATTTTGAAAAACCTGCAGGTACAATAAAACTAAAAAAAAAAAAAAAAAGAGAAAAAGAAAATTAACAAACTGCCTCTGTGTTGTCAGTAATAATAATTTTTAAAATTCCAATATGTGCTCGTTAAGAATTTAACAAATGTCAGCTTTGCCACGAAAATTGTAAATTATATTACGTTAATTTGTAATATCAGGATGAATAAATCAGGACCAGGTTTTATGGAAGTAGTTAGTTATTTTGCAGGTATCAACGTTCGAAGATCGTCAACTTTACTTTGGCAGATATATACTTTTGCCTCCTTCGACGGACAAATTAAGTTACTTAAATCAAAGTCAAATTTTTTAATCGTTCGTTGATCAGAAAATTCGGGAACATTTATCCATGTGTCTATTCACGATTACGCGATCGTCAAGTCAACTTATGCCCGATGAAAAATTCGTCGAAAAAGGAATTGAAACGCGAAATTCTCCTACGGAGAAAATCAACATTTTTCTACAATAGATACTATATTATAGAGAAAAAAGTTCGAAACAAAGATTCAAACTAAAATCATATCAAAGGAAACGTTCGTCTGTTTGAAAAGCACCACCGGCCACTACGAATTATCGATAAATCAGATGATCAGAGCGTAAGCTGTTGAATCCAAAAGCTTGCAATCTTTCTGAACACGCCGGTTTATTTTCGCGAACGATTTCAATCAATGCCTATCCTCTCTCGTTGAATGTCACACGGTCAAATTAGAAATTGTAACGTACAAGGTATTTTATGAATAACTCGGTACGTTTTGCAAGAATTTCTACGAATCTATCCTTGAAAGTGAACATCCTTAGACATGGATGTGACAAAGGGAACAAATCTCTCAGGAATTCGTGTAATTCCACCTTGGAAAATGGATCTATTGCTACTGTGAGCGAAACACGCCTCTTACAATTCTTTTTAAATTCTCGTTGAAGTATCCACCGAACGAAACAGATCCGTCTTTTGACAATTGCTAGGAATTTAAGAATTCCAGCAGTCTTCTCCAGAAATCTAAGAAATAGATCCATCATCGTACTTTTTCGAAAAAAGATTCTTACGACACTCGTGACGATGCGATTCTTATGAGAATCGTAACAGTGAAAAATTGCTAGAGAAACAAATTCGTTCCAACTTTTTCCAAAATTGTTTTTCTCGGCGGGAGAGACGGGAGAGAGATCAGAGGTAAACGGAACAAATGAAGACGGACGAAGTCATCAAGAGCGGAACGATCGAGCACGATGCGTTTGACAGGTGTGGCAACAGTACGCGTCGAGGACGCGTACTGCGACGGATTTAATAATGAGCACAAAGGCCGGCCGGTTGGCTGCGGCATCTCGCCATATTGATTTCGCGTGGGACCGGTCGCGTCGGATTTTAAGCAGAAATATACGTGAACAATTCCACCCACGCGTCAGCTCGTCGAACGTTGAATATTAATGTTCGAAATCGTGCAGGAAATTGCGTTACCGAAGGCCCTGGCCTCCTGACTACTGCCCTCGCCGATTCCCGACGTGTTGCTGACTCCGCTTTCTATCAGTCTTGCGGAACGACAGATCCAGAGCGAGAGATCGGCGGAACCGTTCGATTTCGTTCGAGGATGAGGGTGGAATGACGAAGAGGGAGAGAAGCGGAGAAGTAACGTTGGCAGATTGAAATTTACGAAGGTTACTTGCTCGACCTTTCCGGTCTCGTTAGACCGACCATTATTAAAAGTTTGTGAAGCGACATCAGAAACAATTGATACTTTTGTTTACTCACACTGAGATTGTGGATTTTGTAGATTTCGATAGATCGAACGATGAAAGAGAATAGAGAAGGGAAAAGTAATTCACGAACATCATGATCTTCCTAACTGAAGAATATTAACTTTGCGAAACAATCAGACTGACATTTCTATTGTTTTCATAGACGTTGTAGACGACTAGATGGAAGAGATAATTTTGTAAGATCGAAGAAGGCTGAATTTATTTAATTCTCTGATCTTCCTAGCTTGAATTTGTGACTATCAATTCTGCGAGGCAAAATGACTGATATTTCCAGCATTTTTGTAGACTTTGTGGATGACGAGGCTTGAGCAACGAATAAATAGAAAGGAGGAAAATAATTTTGCAGAGCAAGAATCGAAAAAGAGATTATTTAACTTTGTGACCTTCTTAATTTAAAGAGTATTAAATTTGTGAAGCAATTGGTACTTTTATCACTTTCGTAGAATTTTTTACATGACGGAGAATAGATAAGATTGAAGTTTATAAGTATGCTGTTTGACTTGAGTAAGAAGCATACTTAATTAAGAACGACTTTTATTTTTATTCTTCGAGAATTTAGAATGCTTTGGAACGAGTTTTCCTCTCGTTGGCTCAAAAATTACGACGCAGTAATGCAACCGGATAACGTATAAGGTAAAAGGTAACGTGTGTGTGTAAAGGTGTCTGGAAAATTGAAAATCTGATCTTCGGGGGAGAGCAGAAGTTCGGTAACCTTTGGAAAGCATGGTTAATTCATATGTTAACCGAGGAAATACAACACTGGACCATAATGTGCAAAACATGTTGCACGAATCCCGTGTAGAATTCTTGTTCTTCAAAGGTTACTTCCCGCGAATTTACTGAAATTTGATATTCTAATATACATGCACATGTTTCGCGCTATGTAAAAACTATAAATTAATCAATGCGATTACACATACGTACGAGTCATCGAGCACTTAAACAAAAATTCTACATAAAAATCCTAACTTGCAGTATTTTAATTGGCAAACGAGTCAGCAAAAAAATCTTTGGATTTACTTTGTCAACCCCTATTTCCACCGAATAAGTTATACTTGAAAATTTAATAAAAAAATTTTTTAATAGAAGATTTTGTATTGAACGTAGAATTTAGAACACGATGCATCTCTAAATGAAACGACTGAACACTCGCATCCACGTCCGATATTCGGCATAATTATGTAGGACACCGGGCGCTATTGCGACGCAGCAATTAGAAAAGGGGGGGACTCGCATGCGCTCGGACTATCTCAACAGTTAAAGCGATTATCAGCTGTTGTGTCCTCGGTATCAATTCGACGCAGCCTTGACAAATTAATATCAAACTGAGCGCTCGTGAAAAGCAAAAAGCCGACAGTCGATATTAAAACGAGTCGAGAAATTACAGTTCTCGTTCATTAGAAAAAAAAAGAGAAAAAAAACGTGATTCAACTAGAAATACGACCAGCCGATTAACTTGTTTGTTCAAATGTTTAAATATTCAACGGGATTCCGTGAAACTTTGCGAATGTTCCAAGAGAAGTTGCCAAGTAATTCCTGAAGCGTCCCTTTCTGAATTTTAAATGATTCCTTCGAGAAGTTTTTAATAAACGCGTCGATCCACTTTTTCTCCAAGGAGGAACTACGCGACCCACCTTGCATGTGCACGCTCTCTGCGTTAATTTTTCATGTTCATTTTTCCGCTTGCTTTTCGAACTTATCACTAAATCGGAGAAATTCGGGAGTACGCTTAAGAAAAAAAAAAAAAAAAGAAACTGGTCCTAATTAAATTCAGTACACCTGGCTGAAAGTATATTTATATAAATTACTTACAGAACAGTCGAGATCGAGTGTAAAAGTATTTTCGTGATTAGTTGCTTCCCTCTGATTATCAGCACATATTCAGAGGTATTTCACACACTCTTAAATCAAGTTATTAAGTATTTTGTAAATTATGATTTTTATACCGAGTATTTTATAAATTACAAGTTAAACGTTATTTTATCACAGATTAGGCGTATTCAGAACACTGTTTCGCGCAATGAAATTTAATATATTCTAGAAATCTAATATATTTAATATATATTCTATATATTCATTCTAAAAAGTTATATTCCTCGTCGAAATGAAGTCTGAACTTGAAAGTTGAACGTTTTCCTTATTTATTTCAAGTAGACAGAATATAAACGAACGTTGTAAAGTTGTATCCAAAGGTACATAACAGGGCATCCTGTCTAACTAGCATTGTGAGAACAACCGGAAGGAAATACAAACTTTGAGCAATTGTATTCAGATCACGATTCGTTGAAAAACGTCTCGAGTGACACCGTGAAGAGTTTCACGACGATGGGGAAAAAATTGCGCAATCACATCGACGCGAGTAATTCAGAAAATTCGCATAAAGGAGGGCTCGATTTCTCATGAATAAGGTATGGAATTCTTTCGGTCGAAGTCAACATATTTCCACGGGATCGAACGATATCGTTGTATACCAACATATAAATCTTAACGTGAGAAAAACTGGCCAATGAGAAGAAACAACACTTTATTTTTTTTCAAGATAGCAGAGAGGAAATTTGCAATTAAGATCGTAGACGATCTATGACTTTTATGTGATCATTGATCATTAAATATTCGACGAGTACGGAAATTAAATGAACTCTATCGAAAAATAAATTATTAATTATCAAGATCTGTTTAATGAGAATCTTAAATGAGAATTTTAAAATATTAAATCTACACGCTTAACGATCTAGTGAATTTTTAAAATTTTACGTAATAACTAATCGTATTAACTCGTTTCGGAATTAAACAAAAAATTGTCAATCGACTGAACGATGAACAATAAACTTTTGTTATAATTGAAAATAACTCTGAATTCTGCAGAAACAGAATAAAAATAGAAAGCAGTTATTTTCTGTTTAAACAGAAAAATAAAATCGCAGGAAATATATCGAATGAAAAGATAAATTGCTGTAATTCGGCCACCTGTCAAACTATCCACAAATATTATACGAATTTTCCATGTTACGGAAGCTAAACTTTTATTACAGTTCAACTATTAAGCCTTCAGGTGTTGTAAAATCTTCAAACTTCCACGATAAAGCTGCATCTTCGCGATCAAAAACGCGAGGGGAGTTCAGGAACTACGGCGCAAGTAGTATAAGTGCAGTTTTGATCAGACTTAGAGAACTCTGCTTTGAAACGTCGAATCTTCTCTACTGTTTTACATGGAAAAATCGTTTCGGGCCTCGAACTTTCCACTCGGAAATGCCGCTGAATTACCAGACTATTGTTATCAACGAACTGAAAAAAAAAAAAAGAGTCCAACTCGAAGTCGAGTTTGTAGTTTGAAAGCGGCGCAACTCGTTTTTTCCTTTCTTTTTTTCTTGGTCCTCGAATTGACAGTACTTGGTCCTTGACTGATGCAATGAAACAACGAACATACGTTAAAACATAGAAATGAATATTCTCTCGAGTGGCTCACAGTTTTGTCGTTTGTTCTGTGAACAACAAGTCCAGTGATATTTGAAACGATTGAAAGAAACAGTGGAAACTTATCGATTCTTTCTCGTCGCTTATTTCATTTCTGGGGCTCGAATCTATTTACAATGTTAAATTTAACTTTTCACTAATTAAAATACACGATGCGTAGAAATTTTTGACTTTTGATGTGAGTCAATTTTCCACGAGGAATATTCTTGACTAACATGTAGTAATAATAATTTTATATATAATCATTCAGAATTGAAAATGCTTGCTTCGTTGCAATTAACGAAGAATATTTTCATACATTTACTATTAAAAATTTACATTCAATTCATACCTATTTCTTCATCAAAAATAATTGACGAAACAGATATCCTTCAATGACGCAAAAATTAATTTTGAACCTTCGATCGCGAAATACTTATAAAAAAAAAAAAAAGAAAGAAAGAAACAATGAGGAGGAGGAACGATCGACTTTCGTTTAATAAATTCTTAATAAAGAATAAACCGAGCGGCGAGTGAAGTTTGAATGACGAGAAGTATCCATCCGTTACGGCATATTTGCAAAGATATTTAATTTAGATAAAAATGTCGTTTCTGCCGGTGGTATCGTGCATCAATTTCTCGACCTACGTACATACATTAATCTTCCTTCCGTGGGCCGAGCATACGCGCCGCTCGATAAAGTTCACCCGGAATACGATACTTTAGAGCTCAACGGGTTAAGGAAAGAACGCAGTAACGCGCCACCTATATTTATCTTCTCTCTTATCCCTATTTACATAACATTAAAGCCCCGGAACCCCGTTTTCGTTCCACGCCGGCGGAAACGTATCTCGCAAACGCTAACGAAGACGCTCGTAATTTATTCTACAAATTATCCCGGCATTCATACTCTCCGCAGGAATAATTTTCGACTACGGAGGGGCGAGAGGGAGGGGGGGGAGTCATCCCTTTTATCCGACCTTAATATCCATCTTAACGAGAATTAACCGTCGCCAATTATTACGCATACGCCGAGTTGAACAGACTCCGCCGGTGGATTAACAGAAGAATATTCAGACGAGAAGATACTTTCGAGTCTTGGAGGAGCGTGTCATTTAATCCGGATGTCATCTAATCTCAAAGAGACATTACGTAATAAGAATGAAGACTGTCGCGTCAGGTATTATGTCTTAAATTTAGAATTCTTTTGTGAGAATTCTTCTTTCAAGTCCCGAGGCAAGCCATCCCTCGGTCGATGAATTTTTTTTGTTTCTTTCTCGTCTCGAGAAAGAGAAAGAAATCACGTAATTAAGGAATTAATGGCTGCACCGGTCATCATGTCTGTAAATTGAGCATTCTTCTTGGATGAATAATATCCAGGTAGAAAGGAAATTCCCCCTTTAATGCGGGACGTGTCGTTCTTCTTAACATTTGATCCATCTTCAAAGGAGAATCGTGTAAAAATAACTAAAACGTTTCGTTCGCGAAAATCATTTCAAGAGTATTGAAATAAAAATGGATTCATCCAATCTCGAGCGTTTTCATCCTCTTTCCTCGCCGTTCTATTTCCTCTAAGGTAAGAGGGAAAATCGTGTAATAAATCCGAGTGGCCATAATCACGCTTTTAAAATTCCAGTTCGTGGACAGTGAAATAGAAAAGAAAAAAAAAAAAAAGAATCACTTACTCTGCGCAAAATCCAAAAGAATATTCTCAATCCCCCTTTTCCCCTGCAGTTTAACGAAAGATCACGAACAAATCCAAGCGGCCACAATCACGTTCTTCAAATTCCATTTCGTGGCAGTGGATTAATTAAAAATTCCGGGAACATCGTTTCCTTAGCCACTTTAATAAACCAACAGACGAATGTTCAAACAGAAAACATGCAAAAAAATACTTCAAATTCCTTTTCCCCTTCGCCTTGAAGGAAAGATCACGCGACGAATCCGAACGTCGCTAAAGTTCCAGATTATGGCAATGGATTGATTGAAAATCCGAGGAATAATTCACTCCACGGAAAATCGCTCCTTTACCCACTTTAACTCGCTGATACACATTCTCATAGACTGTTCTGTCTTGCACAAAAATTCGAAACATTGGATCTTTATTTAAATACAAAATCATTGTCTGTAAAAATGTACATGTGGTAAATTTCGGTCTACTGTTTCAACACGTGCTTTTACTATCTTAACGTGTGAGTCATTTGCGATTGTTGTTTTAATTTTTTTTCAGAACCACTTCACAATAATATTATAAACAATAAAATTGCTTTAATTTCTATCTTCATTCTACACTAAATTCACATTACATATTTCGCAAAGAAGTGCCAGTCGCTCGAATGATCGGTACAGTGTTAACAAAAATATGCATGATGGTAGATGACGGAAGAAGAATAAAAGAATCCTAGCGTTTCACCTCAAAGGAAGAATCAGTGGCAAAAACAAATCCAAAATCGGCCATAATCGCGGCCATAAAACATGGGCGGGATCGCGGTGGATTAATTAAAGAACAGAAACGTGTGTCACGCCGGAATGAGATTACCCTGATTAATATTCAAACGTCTGCCCCCAAAACGTTTTAAGGTCGGCCGGCAAGACCCTCTAACCTAATTCCAGCACGCGAATTCACCTGAAAGCGCAGGATGCAACCGCAGAGAGCCAGTTTTTGGCTTCGGCACCGATCGTCGAATCGCCTCCGAAGACACAAAAGGCGCGCTTCACGAGGCTGCCATCCAGGTGGCACGATCAACCGGCTTTGGAATTGGATTTTCGGCAAGTGGGCGAAAGAGAAGTGACTCAGTAGTCCTTGGATGATTCTGGATCGTGGATCGCAATCAAGAACGGTGGCCCGGAAATTGGCGGTCAGCCGGGAACGACGTGTCGCGGTTTCCTCTCTCCCGATCTGACGAAGCGGCCTTGTCAAAGTTCCGTTCGTTACTGGTTCTTTACGATATCGATATCCACTGATACAAACGACGTTTGGACTTTGACTGTTTCTGCGAGACTCTCGTACTCTTTCATATGTTTTCCTCTTTTTTTGTTTTTATTTTGGAAGAGGAGGAGAGCTCCTCGCTTTACGACTTTCTTTCCAACCTTCTCAAATAAGCGGATCCATACTACTTGTAATTTACACTCGTCTACGTTCAAGTTAGAGAAATCAAGTTTCAATTTCGAATCGAAGTTTCACACGATTACAGTTTACTTTTTTTTTTTTTTTCGTCGAATCGGAACCACAATTATTACCACCAGTGCGAACTCGATGCATTATCATTCGATGTACTGTCCACTTTCCTTCTGTTTCTCATTTTTTGGTGAAACGATTAGCGATTGTTAACTGTTGAAAGTGACTGAAACATCCTTCAACGCGGCTTCGAATTATACAGCTGTGAGGCTCTCTCGCGTTTTTAAGGCGTTCGAGGAAGACATTCTCGTTGAATTGGAACGTACACTTTTCTTGTGAATAATAATTTTTATCTCTTCGAATTTGTTCTCTTCTGTTTTGCGTAGAACCGTCGACGACTAAAGTTATTAAATATTCGTCGCAAAGAAAAGTTTAAAGCAAGGTACAAGAAAAAGTTGACAATACAATAAAGAACACAAGCTTCTGTTAAATATATTTTATTAAAATATTCGAGCATCTAAAAATACGCTGTCGTAAATATATAAAATTTCTATAGAAAATTATAAATTGGTCACTCTGGTAGTTTTAGTGTTAAGAGCGTCAGTTTCAAGCCCCGATGTATTATCCGCGTACATTTTTCGAGGCAACAAAACCGTTTAAAACAGACACTCCATCTTATTACGCTCGTTCTTACGCTTAATTATCCGCTACCTAAAACTGCCGTAACTGTTTCGCTCAGCGTGTTTCTACCATAATAGAGATTGCTTTCGACCAGGAAACTTCCGGCGAATCGACCATTTGAGAAAGTTCAAAAGAAAAACTGTGCTCCGCGTGCTTAGATCGTGAAAGTGAAGAAGAAACAAAGGAAACTGATGGAAGGCTCGAAACACGACGATGAAACAAGTATCGTTAACATAATTAAAGAAATTAATTCTTCCTCTAATTTACCACCTTCTAATTTTTTTTTCATCTCCTACATAATTTTTGAATTGAAACTGACTTACTTTCTGAATAATTTCTCGATTAAAATCCCAATCAATTTCCTCAGTAACTCGATTTTTATCCATTTATATCCACAATTTTATCCATCTCGTCTATCTCAATGAAAAAAAGAGAAGAGGAAAGAAATATTACAAAATCCCTTTTTTTTTATTTATCAAATCAAACAATTTCAAGTATTGTCGAGGTTATCATAATAAATCTTTTGCAGAATGGTGTAAATTCAAAAATCATTTCCTCGGAATATACAAAAAAATAAAATCGTGAGCATATTTCAAACTTACAGGTTTGGAGAATCTACATTTCCAAGTGTACGTGGAATTTGTAACCCCTTACCTGAAACAGAGAAAGGCACGTGACGTGTTAGAAAAATTGCTCGCACGAGTATACCTTCGAATTTATTTCACAATTGCAGAATTCTCCTTGTACGTTTATTTCTAAAACGAGACGATTCAATCTCCAATCGACGACGAGGGAACGAATCTACGATAATTGAATAGTTCAGATTTACCCGAAATCACCGAATCATTATTCATAACACTGAACTCACCTTTTCCCTACGGTGCACGTACCAAAACGAATGCATGCCACGTGCAATAGATAATCCGATTGAAAGAACGTAAACGGTTGAAAAAAAAGAAAAAAAGAAAAAAAGAATTCAAATCTACCAAATCAGAGATCTCGACGCAATTCACCGCCGTGAAAATTATTCTCAACGCTCGGTGGTCCCTATTAAATTCATCCCCTAACCAAATATTCTACACCGTACTCGACCACTTCCTTCCTCCCCCCCCCCCCGACCAATCACTTATTCATTCTCCCGACGATCCTTCGCTCTCCGTACACATCAGAGATTCGAATCGCCGGAATCGAACGTCAGAAATCCGATTAAGTTCCTGCCTGTGGATCTATCGAGCCGGCGGCGAAGAATAATCCTCCGGTTGGGAAAAAGGAGCCGGGAGATTCGTCGAATCGCTGGTGAACGGCCAGAGCGCGGTTAAAACATCGCGCGATAAATCAATAGAGGATGTCGACGAGAGCTTGGTGGTCACGGGGGTGTGGTCGTTGCACACCACGTTTGTATCAACAGCGGACAGGGAAGGATCGTTTGTTCTTGTCAACTTCGCTGATCTGCCCGGCCACTCCTGCCCGCTCGGACATTATGAATTTATGCTAGCTCGTCTGGGACTTTGCCACGACTTTGCTCCGTCCTCGTTCTTTCTCGTCTTCCTCTCTTTTCTTAGATTTTTATTTTTATTGGCCATTTAGAAGAACTTCGTAGCAGAGAAGTAACGTCTGCTTTTTGGGAATACTTCTTTGGACGTTTCGATGAATTTACGTGAATTTTAATAGGTCTTGTTTTCGCGATAGAAAGTTGCTTTTGAAGATAATTTTGTTAACAAACATTGTTTAGTTAACAGAGGGCCATAATGTGATGGTAGATTTTTAAATGAGATGATATGTCTTTTTGCAGCTCTGTAAGATGGTATTAATTTACGTGTGTCGAGAAACCATTAATACAGAAGATATTTTACCGTTAATTCTGTTGAACTTGTTATACGTAAGATGTATAACATCTCCTTTTCATTTTATACAATAAATATGCCTAGTAGAATCACTAATTAAATTTAACTAAATCATTAAATTTAAACATTTACTAGATTAATAATTTCTCGACACACATGGATGAATATTTTTCCTTGTGGTTTAATGGAGCATTCTATTTAAAAAGAGTGGAGGGGGAGTGATCTTGAACTCTTCTGGCTACTATTATATAACTATAACAGCCCCCCATGTTAAATAATTTTCGTCAACAAAGTTATTTTCATATCTTCAAAAACAACGGAGATATTCAAATTATGTGATTGCATATGACGGAAAAATTTGTCGTATATATATTTATAAAAATACATTTTTCCATGGATATATTGTAGATGAGGAATGTTTATGTACTCAAAGAATATTCTGGGGGTGCAGAAATTTGTAGATTCAACTACAAAAATATTACATGCTTTGTTTGTATAATACGTAATTAGATCACGGATTCTTATCCATTTCCGTGGAAATCCTCAAGACTCCAAATTTCGAATTATCGAACTTGAAACGAATATCTCACAACAAAAATATAAAAGTCACGAGTAATCAGAATGTTCGTGCGATTTAAATTCGAAAGCAGCGACGTGAAAATCACATTACGCGAATTTTGCAGATATTCGCCGATTTCTGTTCCCAAAATTACTCTCGTAAACATATTTAGATAATCAAGTACAATTGTGCAGAATAACAAACCGATGACCGATGATTTCGATAATTACAAAAATGACGTAATAATAATAATAATAATAATAATTGCACCGAAGTAGATAGTTGTGCGAAGTAGAAATATCGAAACATGAATCATTACGTGGAATCATCATGTACGTTTGAAGACGCGTATGGATTTAGATGATATTCAGCGTAATTTGTATGCCTGTGATATCGAGGTGTTGCCGAGGATTAATCACAGATTTTGAAAATTGCATCGGTTCGCGCAGGGATTGGCGCAGATATAACTATTCTGATTAATTACTTGATATAATTCAGTATGAGATAAATTAAATGAAATCCCTCTGTAAGACCAAAGTTACATGAATATGTATGTTGTGCGAATTAATACCGGTCATATTCATACCGTCATCGCATCATCATATTTATATCTTCATCAACATTTTATTATTCGTTAAGAGGCGAGAAAAATGTTAGATTTTCCATAAACGTCACAACTAATATTTTATCCTTATTTATTATTTTTATTATATTTTATTTTTATTTATTATAATAAATATATTTATCAAACTCGCGAATAATATTTTATTTCTATTCGATTCGATTATAAATATTCTCGACTCTTACTTCTCGATTTTTACTTCTGTCCCAATGTAATTGTAATTGTAATTAACAAAAATTTATCCAACCTTCTCTCTCTCTGTCTCTCTCGATAAAAATGTCTCTCAGTTTAAGGATTTTCGCGATTTAAAAGTCCCAAGTAATCAAGATTCCGGAAGTGCATTGTTTAATAAATTACTTGCGTGCAATTTGCTTATTCACAAACAGCAAACGCGATATTTACATATTGCAATTCCAATAAATCGTTCCATACACTTTCCCTTCCATTAATTTCAGTCGGGTAAACATCCAGGCTGAATTTACAAATAGCTCGCTGCGTTTAACTTGCGATGAACTTTAATAATCCATCTTGCACGCTAGATTGTGCGCGTAACGCGTTGTAGAAGCGAGAGTCTCGGGCGAATGTTCATTAAAAATTATTTCGTGAAAAAAAAAGAAGGTGAATCTCTCAGAATGTTTTGAATGTTTGCATGAGAAGATTATATAAAATAGAGAAAGAGTGAGTATTATACACGAATATTAAAGTATACAACGTGAAAAAGATATGTTTCAGAGTTTTTCAATGAATTTTCTTATTAAACGGTTATTACGTCTGGTCGTATTATGGTAACCTCAAGTATGAAAAATTAGATTTTTCTTCACTTTGTCATACTATCAAATATTCCAACCTACGATATCACACTAGAAAAATTCTATTAAACACTTTATTGTTTTCATCATTTATTCTTTCGTTGTTGTATAATTGTTACACTGCTTCGTTATTTATTTTCTTATTAGTATAAAATTCACGTAAACTATCGAAAATACCTCGCTGCATAATACTCCAAGTATCAGAAACAACGCGACACCATACCAATCACATACAGCTGGTAAAACTACCCACGACACCCATAACAAAAAAAAAAAAAAAAAAATTAAAATGCACGTTTTTTCGCGCGCGAATAAATCTGTCCGCGTACGTGACGCAATTTTAGCGAACCATAAGTTCACCGTTTGAAGCCGGAAATCCTGCCCTCTGCCTTTGCCTCGCGTCGACGTGACGTCCCGTTTCTGAGATATCGTCAGCCAAACGGGTCCGTAATTTTCAAATAGCCCCTCTCTTTTCTCACTGCTTGTCTCTGTCCTTTCTTTCGCGCACTGACCTACCCTACGACGAGACGCGTACGCCGGTCAGTGAATCAGCTTTTTTTTTATCCCACTATGTGTACAACGTACGCGCGACGTACGCAATTGCCAGGTGAATGAAGTAGGTCGCGTCGTTTCGTGGAACTCGACCGTCATTGTTACGCACCTGTGCAAGCGTGATACTCTTCCGCGTGCGTTGTTTTTTAAATAGCACCCTAGTATTTTGGGAACCGGTGGGGATAATCGAATGAAATGACTCTTGCTAGAGAGGATCTCTTAGTATCGAATTTTTGTGAATCTCTATGTACGTCGCGAAACGTGAGTATTTACGAATTTGCAGATTTATAACTGAGAATTTTTAGAAATTATAAATTTAAACTTCTCAAATTTTATAGTATCTCTGGAGCGTGCTTCGTTGCATTTATTTATTTTCTTTCTTTTCAGGGGGGGTTTATCAGACGATCGTTGGAGCTTGAGTTTAAAAGAGAGATTTGAAGAATTAAAAGCGAGATTTGAAGATTCCGAGAATTTTTGGAAATTATATATTTAAACTTTTCAATTTTATAGTATCTCTGGAGCGTGCTTCGTTGGATTTATTTATTTTTTTTTTATTTTTTTTTTGGAGGGGGGAGGGTTTATCAGAGTTTGATTGTTTGAGAAATTAAAAGAATGAAATTTGAAGTATTGTGAAACACGAGTTTTCGCGGAATTTGAAGATTTATAACTGAAAATTTTTAGAAATTACAAATTTAAACTCCTTAAAAAAATCTCGAATTTACATCTCGAATTTAAATTTTAAATGTAAATTACAGTTTACATTTTTCAAATTCTACTTCTAAATCTACCTTTTATAAATTAAACAACCACTTGCATTAAACAACCAGCTATCATTCGTTTGCTCTTGTCAAACAAAATTTCGTTTTTCTAAGAGCATGTCCCTCGTATCTATTAAACACAAATTGTCATTTTTTTGTAAATGTTTCTGCGAATAAATCGCGCATTATCAACTGTAATAACAATTGCGAGTAGTATAATCAATTAAAATATGACGAATTGAAGAAATACAACGCGTTTACGGAACGTTCAATGTCACAGAAATATGTGTAAAATGTACAAGGCCAGAAGTGTTGGTTTAATGTTGTAGTGAATCCTTGTTTAAGTTCTACTTAACGTGGTCACGCTTATGAACGTGCGAATTTGCATAAAGGTCTGCTGCAGTCTACTGATGTATGTTTATCATTTGCTGTGTACACACTTTGGAATCAAGTCAACATGTTCGCACGCTTTTAGGACATGTACATGAATTTAGAATTAAAATAGAATTGAAACCTCGACACTTTATAAACTTATCACTGCAACAATAACGTTACACTGACAATAAAAATTAATACAAACTGATACGTTCTAAAATATTAATAAGAACTGATATAATCTATAATATTCTAAAATACCGATAAATAACAATCAGAAACTGCTAATTTGTTGCTGCAAGCGAATATCTCTGCTCGTTAACCACGATATTCTCAAAGCATTAACTTTTTACCATTCTCGTTCTTATACTTTGTGATTACGCGTTCTGTCAGTCGTTGGTTTTCAAAGAAACGCTACAAATCGCGGACGATTTCCCTCAATTGTGCGACCGATCGAAAAAAAAAAAAAAAAAAAAAGAACAGAGAACAGACGTAGCGGTAAGATATGAAAGAAAAACGGGAGAAGAAATGGAAAAATCCTCCAACGTGGTACAAATGGTTAAAAAATTCTACAATTACTCAAACTGCTAAATTTATTACAGAATTTTATAACAAATATACAATCCTATTGTAAATATTTTCCCGGAATTTAACAACCCTGGGAATTACATTCTGAGACATAACAATAAATAATAGTTTAAAATGATTTTCTAAGAAAATCAGTAACCTCGTAATTATTAAGAATATTTATCCCCGCCTCGATAAAAAATTTTTTCGCCAAATATTCAGCCATGAAACAGCTCGTCTTCAGAAAATTTCGATCACTGACCACAATGTGATTCGCAAGTTTGCAAATACGCGACGAAGAAACCTCGCGGAAGAATAAAAGTGGCACGTGTCTCCGCGTGGCAAGAATCGCATAATGCGAATTTCCTTTATTTTTGCAAACATCCCCACGACTTTTTCCACGCGAAGAAACGAGGAGAAACAAAGCGCAGAAACGTGTTCGGGCAACGTTGGCGAGATAACACCACGCGCAACGAGAGCAAAGGGACCGTGCAAAAAGCACTTGGCGAAGTAGCGGAAAACACTTGGTAACCCGCAAAACTGTTTTCAAGATACCGGCGCGCTGCTACCAAGACACCGCCATTTTCGACGGTCGTCTCTTCGCCCCTTTTGTTCTCGAACGGAAGAACGAAAAGTTGAAAAAGCTACGGGACTGTCTCTCGTGTAATGTTAAAAAAACAGGGAGGAAAAAATGGGATTACAAAGCGAGGTTTGTAAAGTCGCAAGTTCGCGAGAGTGGAGAAACTCAGTTTCAATGGAAGAGGCGAAATACGATCCTTGCCATTAATCGAAGGACTCATCGCGTCGGATTCAACTTTCGTAATTCACTTTCCCGCTCATTTATTACGGGAATTCTGAAACGGAATTTTTCAATTTAATTTTATCGTAGAATTTCGCTTGTTTTCTTTTCTTTTTTTTTTTTTCGTTTTTCTCTCTCGTAGAGTTTCTGCAATTTCGTTCGCAGTTCAGCAACGAAACGTGATTGCTGCATCGTATTGGCAAAGTTTTGAAACCAATGGGCAAGTGCACGCGTTACAAAATAATGAAATTTCCAAATGTGTTTCGCGCAACACGTACAACACGTAGACAGAAACGCTGCGAAAGAGCTTCCCTTGTTTTGTAATACGTTGTTCACTACAGGTAGTTCGAATATTTTTGACAAGCTTCGATTCGCTTCGGTTCATCCTCGAGGCTGCAGAGCTACGGTGGTGTTCCCATGCCAAACGAAATAGAGATCTTGGCAGGAACGCGATCCGACCTCCGTTTTCTTGCAACAATCTCCCTGGCGGAGAAAAGATGGAGGAAGAAGCCCGTACCATCCCCAGGGATGTTGTTTGAAGAACTCGTTTCATCGTCAGCTGAGTTCCGATGTTTGTCAGGAAACCTTGATCCGAGAGCATTACGAAATTGCTTTCGCCGACAAAACCATTGCCTTCGTATTTCTGCGAAACGGTAATTGAAATTCTCCGCGAATATCCACGATACACGTTAAATAGTGGAAATTTTCGCGCGGAAATACACACGAATTGTTTGGCCAAGAGAAAAAACGAAAAAAAGAAGTAACAATTTTATGTCTATCACTACTATTTTCAATATAACAAAAATGCAGAATAACATTTTTCCTACATGCGGAGAGAGGAAATTCAGTTTTTCAGACATTTGAGACTGAATGCATAGCCATCTTGGAACGCTATCTGTGTAATACAACCGTAATTTCAAAGGGACATCACCCTCGTTCCCCATCGTCTCTTTCTTTATAGTCAATTCGGTAGCAGCGTGTCGCTCGTAAAGATTAGAATAACTGACCGGGGCCAAGCCGGGTAATCTCGGCGTGAAAGCTCGGAACGGAGAACGAGGCTGGAGTCGAGCAGAGAATCGAGCTCTTTCATCCACCGAGCTTATCTCGCGTCCATGCTCGAGCAACGTTTTTTCGGCGACGAGGACTAGCGGGAGCAGGTCGCACGTGAAATGATATTTGAGTTATGACCGGCGGAGAGGCCAAGGACGCTGCCCAACGACCAATTCGTTGCATTTCCGCTGGTGACTGACAAATGATAATGTCGACTTGTCGAGATCACCTCACGGCCGAGTGAATCGTCTGTTCCAACGCCGATTCTGCGCCGGACGTTCCGTCACATTTCCCCTGTTCTTCTTCTATTTTCTCTTTTACGCTTAAACCAAGTGTTCGGTGCCTGTCTTGCAAACAGATTTTATTGCCGACAGTTGGGAAAGTTATACCTTCGAAGTCCAACGAGGCAAACTGAAGAATAATAATTAAAATTCTGTAAGGTAGATTTGTAAATACACAATGCAAATCGTTTTTTCAAAGCTTGACTTTGATACTGTATCAGTTGGATTTTATTCTGTCATTAGTTATATTGAAGAAGGAGAAATTTATCTGTAATTATCTCGAGATTCATCAAGATAATCGGAATATTTGTGTTATTCTCTTATCCTTCTCGTGAAATTAAAAGCGCTTTGAAAAAAGCGCTTCGAAGGTCTCTGGAAACATGATATAATTTGTAATCACGGATCTGTCCAAAATTGCAAAATTGACAAAATATTGAAATAAAGTAGTCTACAAATGCTGAAATAAAATACTAGTATTGGTAATTATTTTGATTACATCTATACATATGCAATTAATGTTTGGTTGTATAAAAACGTAAAAAAATTGTCTAAAAACTGAAGCAAGATAGCCTACAAATACTGAAACAAACAGTGATAATTACTTCGATTATATCCAGAAATTACGTGCAATTAACGATCGATCGTGTAAGAACGTACCAAAATTAATAATAATAAAAACTGAAGCAAAACAGTCTATTAATACTGGAATGAAACAATGATATCGATAATTACTTTGATTATATCCAGAAAATTACGTGCAATTAACGTCCGACTGTACAAAACGGCGCTTAATAATGCTCGAACCTAACGTACATGATATATAACAATTGCCAAGTGACTCGACAATGATCGATTGGTTAACATCAATTTCCCCGAGTTACGTAAAGTTTCGACAGAACTCGAATTTCCCTCATTCGCGGAGCCGCAGCAGCAGAGCAGAACACCGACAGAGCTATCAGCCAGAAGCCGGAAGCGAGTAAATACGGTGGATTAAGGTCTGCGGAGGAATTTTTTTTCCCTGCCTCCCCTTTTCGACGGGACGACACAGGACTAGCTGCCAAAAAGTTCTCGACGGCGCAAGTTGGCCGAGCTACCGAGAGATAGCCAAGTCAATTGCATGCAAGCACTTGGTGAAATATGAGCTCCGGTTGAACCATGGAAAAAGTTCATCCCTCAACGTCAACGGATATGGCCGATCTGCCACTTGCACCCTCTTCCTGCACAGCGGCGCGCCGTCTCCACACGAGTGAAGACAAGAGTTTCCAATAAAAATTCAGCGAGTCCAAGGTTTTCATTGGCCACCGTTCGTATTCCACGTATAACGGAGCAGATCAAGCTTTTCAAGATTTCTAAGACTCACGTCGTCTTGAATTCTCGTTAATTCAGTTGCAGACGATCTGAATCTTTCGGTAGGAATACACGCGCAGAAATTACGGAGAACGTAGGTGAAAAGTGAAGAAGAAGAAAAGTTAGTGTAAATGAACTGGTTTCTGTCTTGGTGCCTTGGTGACTGTCTTATGATTTCCTTCTCAATTGTTTGTGAAATTGTATCACTGTTTCACACATAAAGTACCAAGTTTCATGTATAATTTTTATTTATGAATGTTCAGCTTAAAGAGATTGAATTTCAAATTGAAATTTTACAATTTGCTTCTTTCTCAAATCGAAATTCATAACTTGTACGACGACGTTATAAGAAAAGGAGTTACATATCGAATTCTCAGTAGTACGTAGTAGCATTCTGCTCGAAAGTAAGAAACGTATTTTTGCTTTTTATCTTAATTTATAATAATCTAGAAACAGGATCTGAGTTTGCAAATTTAAATGACTGGTTTAGATAACTTTTCTTTCCCTCGGTGTTCGGGACTCACAATATTTTCTATAAAACTACAATTATTCTGATTTATAATAAATGTCCTTTCTCCTTAATATTTCGAACTTCGAACGAGCCTCGAATAAATATCTCGCACGCCGTCAAGCCACAATAACGGCTAACAGTTTCCTACTCGTTGTACAAATCGTTCGAAGAATCGGCTCCGAACGCGAATCCTAGTTAATAGTCGGCGAGAGAATTGATTACGCAACGTGAGATATTATAATCGAACGGTTGACGGCGAGAGCGGAGGCAGCGCTGTCGAAAAATCCGGCGTGGAAACGAGCAGAGCCCGCAGAGGGCGAGTGGCAAGGGGCCAGGGTCGCGGCGGAACGTGCCAACGATACGGCAACTATCGTTCGTTCCTTGCTTCCTCGCCGCCACGTGCCAATCCCGGCATCGAGCTATCGATCCGTCGACGCGGCACCTTCGCTCCACTTTCGCCAGAGTTATCAACCCATTAAGGACCGGAGCAATAGCTCGGATCGTAACGTTGCGAGCAGACGCTGCGAGCGTACGTGAATTTTTTTTTTTTTTTTTTTTTTTTTTGGGGGGGGGGGGGAATTTAGTATCCCAATTGTACAATACACGTACGAAATGAAGTCCAAAGTGGAGTATTTATTACGATACTTAGCGAACGATATTCCACCGTTTCGGTTCTGTTCGTTTCGTGGAATTGCACGAAACATCCGCAGTCTAGTTGTAAATAGGTAGTTGCCAAGAGATCTCTCGAGATTTCGCGAAATTACAGAATCTGAGGGGAGAGAGAGAGAAAGAGAGATGTTGAGGGGATATTTTCGGAATTTTCTTTTTCGTGGCCATGTTACTGACTTCTGTTCTCCTCGAGTCTACGTGACACGGATGCTATTAACGTCTTATCGACATATGGGGTCGCAACGTTCATTTCCTATCGCTAAGATGGGAGAAAAATATACACACTAATATTTTTTTTCTGCCTTTATTGAATAGACAGAAAGGAAAAACATTTTTTACTCGTAAAATAAAAAATTTTATTCAAATTTTACCAAAAAGTTAAACATATATTTCACAGTTTCTACATCATTCGTAAATATAAAGTTGTTTCCATTTCCTTGATACCAGATTTAAAAAATTTAAAAAATTCTTAAGATACAATAATAAATATTAGGCTTATTTCACCACTTCTGTGTATACTAAAGTCTTAACTCTAGCTAGGATAAAATATGGCGCCAAATGGTGTCGTCCGTAGATAAGGTATTCGATATAATCACCGAATACATAAAACAGCATCATTCAAAATGCCACGAGAGAGAAAAAAAGAGAGAGAGAGTAACTTGAGAGAAAAATTGTCTAACAATTCTCCAATGTTAATTTAGTACCTGGAAAATAGTTCGATTCCGTTGGAGACCTTTGCCGCGGTACGCCGAAAGAAAAACAGAGGAGAAGTATCGGAACGAAGCTGAGGCTGTGAAAGTGAAAATTATTGGCTGGCGACGTGAAAGCGTTTATTACCGAGCGGCGAGTTTCCGGCTCGCATTTAATTGTTTTCCAATTTAATAACGCGTCTCCGCGTCCTTGTTTCTTCCGCGCTCAACGACCATTGTCCGAGGCGTGGCGCGTGGACGCCGGATTTTTCCGATATCGACACACATACACCGTGTGTTACGTGTGTCCCTCTCTCTCTCTCTCTCTCTCTCTCTCTCTCTCTTCCCGCCCAGTTTCCGACAAACACCGGACGTTTCGACGTACTCGTATCGAGGTTAATTCGATCGAGCACGACGTCCGGGGACGTCGACGCTCCTTCTCGAATATTAACTTCGCAGCTGACTTGATATTTCGAGACGGAATACACAAGTCGAATACATATCCAGCGAGCTGCGAGTAAAAGACTCAACGAGGAATATCATCGCGAATGGGGGGAAATATTCTTCCGCGTTGTATTACTTCCTTTCCGTGTTCTTATTCCTCCACCGCGTTTTATTCACTTGTACAGATCGGAGGAAATATTGATAACGACAGCACGAATAGAATGGAATAGAATCGAAGAACATGGTTGCGAAGCTACGCCTCCTAACGTAATACACGGATGCCAAAGTTTTTAACGATTATTTCAAGCACGCGTTTGTAAACCATTGGCGTGATTTATGTACGGTGAATCTGATTAACATTCGAATATATTTAAACTGTTATAACTTCGTGAAAAGTTCTAAAAGTAGTACTAAAAATAGTGAAATTTTTTTAAAGCTCGAAACTTGTACTTTCACGATGCACGAAGACATTTCTCCTCTGAAAAATGCTATTAATTGTCATAGTGATACGTATGTAAAAACACTTAACAATTCTCTTCATGATTGAATTTGCAATCGGAGCCTCCCGTTGACAACGATTTCTCAAAATTTTCTTTCGAACACTGAACATCAGATGAAAACAAACATACTACGATTTTCATTTCAAAACTAACATTAGAAATTCAATGAAATGATGAAGAAAAAAAAAAAATCATACATCAAGTTTTTGAGTTTGAGTTATTGAAAAGGAAAGGCTTCTTCAAATCCGTTGTAGATCCAGTCATGAGCAAAAATTTTGACAATTATAACATTTTCGAGGAGGAAAGTATCTTCGCTTACTCACCCGTTGCAACATAAAAACGTTTTAGAATAAAACGAATAATATATTTCGAAAGAAGATGCTTTATGCTTTATGCTATTAAAAAATGAGTCCAAATTTATCGTGCGACTGCTTTCTACAAAATTATAACACTTTCAGTATTTAGCGTCTGAATATCAATATCGGATTGTCCATGTCAATAATCCCGAGTCGGCTTTATATTTATCACATCGATAAATAATGTCAAATAAAATGTGCACTTTATATTATATTTAATTTATAGTGCAGTAATTTTCAGTGCACTGAATATTTAATTTATATTGCAAGTGGTTGCAAGTTCTGTCAAATTGCAACACGTGGCAAACTTCCACAGTACGTTTAACTCGCGTAAATTGTTTCAACTCGGTTCTCGTTTCGTTCTGCGATCGTTTAAATTCGGGTATTCAAGTGTTTCCTAGTTACGATTGTTAGTAACGGTAACACAGTCTGCCGATTACGAGAATATTCGGCGTTTAACGAGCTCTATCCATATATTCCACGGTAAATTACGAGTTTCGTTTATCGCTGGTCGCTTCGACTTCTCCTCGGTTCGTTCGATACTCCCCACTATGTCACGGAATTTACTCAGTTATCCTTATGCACCGTTCTTTGATTCTTCGATAAAGAGAAAAAAACGAGAAATATAGTTCTCTTCCCTAAATGAAAATTTCTTGCTCTTTCGCTTGGTCACCGACGACCCCGAGCGACACGCGACACGCGAGTTAACGAGAAACTGCCTTTGAAAACTGCAAATGAACATCTGGCGCTTTTAATTTTGACGCCCAGTTTCTGGTTATTAAATGAACCAGGTTCTACACTTTGAAGGGTGTACTCGAAGTTAGACGTGGGCCGAGTTCAAGGTTAAAATTGCACCTTCAAACGATCGTTTCTCAGCGAAAACGACTCTCTCGACTTAGGAATATGAAGAACAAGCAGATAGAACGAGGCGACGTAATTTAGTAGATTAATAAACGAATGTTCTTGAGAATGCAGATGAGCGCTGGTAGACTGAAATTTGGTTGAAATCGCACGTACCACTCCCGAGGAGTTCAAGGTGAGAGCCTGAAGACGAAGATAATATTACTTTCTTCAATTAAACTTGAACTTTTTTCTATCAAAATTATCGAAGGACCTCCGAAGGAAATTCTAGGATTTAACCAAATTAAATTTAAGACACTTGCAATTTCGTAAGAAATTATATCGTGTAACAATCCACTTGATCTCGTTTTAAAGCGCGAAACTTCCACTTCAACGAGTTTGTCCTTTTCAAAAATATTTTTACATTACGCAGCGAATGGGAAGGTGAAAATACTTTTGTCCTGAAAAGTCGTTAATAATTCAAACATCTCTGAAAATGCTGAAAATCTTTTTTCGCAACTAAGTCCAACATGGTAACATTTTATTGAACTTGGAATTACACGAGAAACATTCAAGACGAAATGTCTAACTTTAACATTTAAAATTAAGATGAAATAGCGAGAAAAAATCGTACAACAAGTTTCAAGAAGAAAAACGTCAATTTTCGAGATCATGCTAAACTCACGTTACGAAGAAAATTTTTCATTGTCCACGAAGATGTCTGAATTTGGAAAATTTTCAAGAGAAGATATATCTCTGCTTATCGATTCTTCAAACATTTTCACGAGTGTTCGAGAAAAAAAAAAAAGATTTCTCGTAGTTGCGAAGATTAAAATTTTTTCTTTAAAATGGTCACTTAAAAATCTGCTCTATGACCCTTCATTTTATTAAACTTCAAAAAAATCTCATCGTCATCTAATCCTAACGATCAAAGTTTGATAAAATAATGAAAAAAAAATCATACAGCAAATTATAATTGTAATTGTAATTGTATATATCACTATAGAGAGCAGACTTTAGTCTTTAAAATCACGACTATAAAATTTTCATGAAAACAATGTTTCAACGTTCGAATTTCTACAAAAATTTCGAGGATAAAAATGTCCTCACTTTCCCCGAGAAATAATGATAATGAAATGATAATGAAATGATAATGAAATAATAATAAAATAATAATTTGTAATACAAATTACGACACTTAACGAAACGAGGCAATTTTTAGCCACGTGTTGACATCGCGAGAAAGTAACGGCAAAGTTGGCGAAAAATTCTCATCAAAGCACCGCACGGCTGACTCTTTCTCGGCGGGCGAACGAGTGGAGAGAGCACTCTTATTGCCAGAAAGGTATTTGTAACAGCCAATAGGTCCTTTGTTGTTCGCCGGTGGCGCGAAATGAATACCAAATAAGGGACACTCTAAATTAAATTTCAACCCCGGCTAGAAACACTGACGTTCCACCGGAAAAACATTCGTTTGCCTAAGCTCCGGGAAATTCGGTAAGTGCTCTCTCTCTCTCTCTTTCTCCACGACCTTGACATTTTCTGCGCTAACCCTCGCGCGCACATCGATTCCCGCCCCGTAAGACACAACCCCAGCGTAACCCGCGCGAGTGTTCGCTATTTAATTCTCATCGAGGACGAAGCCACGTGCCTAAACTTTTGTCTCCTCCCTTGTATTTTCTTCCAGAACAGTTTCTCGTCCCGACGAAAGCTCACGGTTGTGAGAATGGCAAGTATTGAGTTTCTGACTGGACTTTGTTCTGACATTTCGCGCTTTCCTAAGGGTAGATTTGAAGATTGTTTAAATCGAAGCTTAGGGTTCGATAGAACAGGTGTAGAATATTGGCCGAACATCCGAATAAATTATCTGGATATATTTCGCGAAATTGTTTTAGTTTGTTTGAATTATTGGCTTCCAATTGAAACGTTCGGACGTTGTTCGAATTAATCGGGCACGTTTAGGTAGGCGTTGTACAAATTTCCATCTGAGCTATTAATTGCATTATGCATTCTACATCATACACGCAGTTATGATATTTCGTATTTGTATGGGATACTCGTATAAAATATTTGAATACGATGTAATCTAAATTATATACATGGAATATATGTACATGTATGTATACTCGTGGCTGGGGAAATTATTAATTCTAGTGGAGATTGGATACCAAAATATTATCAAATTGTAATGATCTTCATTTCGCGTTATTCACATTGCTCGATATTGCATAAAAGTCCGTGTCGCTGTTATAAATTGCCAGAAAAATGCTTGCCATCGGCTTCAACAGAAACGAAATTAATTAAAATTTCGTCAATTACAAAAAAAAAAGAAAAGGCACAATTGCCAACGGAAACGATCTAATAGCTTTCGAAAAGAATGGCCATTTAACGAACTCGTAGCAATATTTCAGCCTTCGCGTTCCGTTTCGCAGTGAAAAATGGAAAACAATGCAATTACATCCCGCCTATTACGTCCCTGTCTCTCAGAGAGAATTTACGTTGAAAAAAAGGAACAGAAGAAAATCTGCCAACAATAACGTGTTGTAAAATTAATTATAATATCGTAAAAGCTCGTCGAGCCACCATTTACCTGGCGATTACATGTCTCCATTAAAATCAGGGTCAACGTTAACGTCATTTTCGTCCGTCGTCACATAACGTCCAAAAAAAAAAAAAAAATTCTAGCAAAAACCTATCGACGCAAGGAAAGAAAGAAGAAGAAGGTTTCTCTGTTAGGCGAGTAACGACAATAATTCGTTCGGTTTTTCTCTTGTCAGCCGTGGATGCAAATTTTCTACTGTTTGCTTGTTCTCTGCACAAAAATGGTCATGCATCTGACGCTTAATTTAGTGGAGGACAGATTTTTATGGACATTAAGCTGTATCGACCAAATTTTTAAACAAACAACCTCGGTGTATTTGTTGCACACGACACAGACGAGGAGAAATCTTTTGCAAAAAGAGTCGACGAGTTTCTTCGAACGGACAATCAGAAACATGACGAAAATTAACGAAGACACTTTACTACAAATTTACCTAGCGATAATCCTTCAAACAGATCGGAGTTTGCTGAACGTAGATTAAATATCAAGAGTTACTCTTCTTTCAAAAAGAAACGAAAGTTGACAAATGCTTGACCAAAAGTTATCAATAAAATTAGTCAAAAATTTCAGTAACATTCAACAAAAGATCAAGAATAATTAAAAAAAAAGGAACAGGGAAGAATAAAGAACTAAAAAAAAAAAGAGAAAGAAAGAAATTCCTTTTGAGAACTGAGTAGGACAAGAATCCAGCGAATTTTTCATCGTCGATGGACGCAGGCTCGTTCGAGGGTATCGACGATAACAGAAGGGTGGCACGCGAGCTCTGCAAGCCTGCACCCCGTTGTGCAATCAGTCCCGGGGATCCAGCGAGCACAGGCTGCGCGACTTGCCCCGGCATAGTTAGACAAATTGCATCGTCGTTACCACCAACAATCCCCCGTTTTTCCCTTCGCTCCTCGCATTTTTCTTTTTTCTGTGGGCCAGCGAGAGAATTCATTCGACCGAGGCCAACCGCGGTTCTGATCGATTCCGATGCGCGTGCAATGCTTCGACAAAGCGAAAAGAGAATGTCCCAATTGAGAAGGGGGATGATGACCTTTCGTATTTTACTTGCTGCGTCCTTCCCTGCTTCCAAGTCGAGTCCTTTCTCAAGCTATCACGATAAAAAAAAAAAAATAATTGGTGCATTTGGATAATCGAAAAATTGGCACAGAAATAGCCTTCGTCACTCACACGATGGGAAAGAGGAAATTGTCGAATTGAGAAGAGTTTGTTGCAAGAACTAGGGGTATTTTTAGGAGATCGATTAATTTGGAAAATTCGTTATTTAATTTTTCGGAGGAATTTACGGGGCTGAAAACAATTCGACGTTGAGATCTCGTTTCTATGAATTTAATGGAAAAGCAATTGCACACCACTGAAACGTTAAGTGGGAATCTGAACGTGAATATTCTGTTTGTTGGATGGATTGTTTCCGCTCCGGTTTCCACTCGTGAGGAAATTCGCTTGTCTCCACACGTGTGTAATCGATGCTGTAATTATTACAACAATGTTTTCTATAATATTGTTACACGCGTAATAATGTTGCACGAGAATATTGGGACATAAATTACCTCGTAATTTATACGAGCTACGATATCTAAGCGTTGTTGACTGCTCAAACAACGTTCGACCAATTTACGATTATTTTTATTCACAATTGACTGACCGTTTCGTTAGTGGCAAACGAAACATTGATCGTTCCAACATTCGACTCTGTTAAAAAATAGTTCAATGTGGAAAATTTCGTAAATGTTTAAATTTTCGTTACTTTAAATTCTAATTCAATTCTAGAAAGAATTTTTAAAATATTTCATACCAAATAACCATATGAAATTAATTCACAATCAATACCACTTTCTAATTTATTCGCAATTAATTTAACGTCTCAATTACTGGCCAATAAAATTTCGAACAACGAATACAATTTATTCATCGGAATTCTTCGAAATTTTTATTTACAAAATTCCCAACATCCTCGAGAAGGAGAGAGAACTATACGACAAAAAGTAATTCGTATTCGAGAATTACGCGAAAGCGGTCGAACCAGTAATAACAATTCCGCAGATTTATCAAAAATCGAGTCGTTCTCGATAAACGATAGTCGGATGCCCAACGATATCAATTCTCACGGATTCATTAACACGGACTTATCTCCGGGCGATCTTAATTGAATCTTTCGCGAATTTTCACCCCTTTCGCGAGATTGTCGGTGCTCTCGTGCCGCTCGTACATGCGTGTTACACACGTACACTGTTACACCAACGAAGGAAAAAAAGAAATTGTCAGTCGATAAAATCGAAGATTATCGCGGTTCGTTCATTGCTTTGGTTGGAAATCGTACAAGAGTGAATCGCAGATACGACGAATTCAATTTGTACGGAATACTCTTGCTTGAAATACCATCGAGATGAAAATCTTTTGTTAAAGTAGATACTCCGCGAATATCCCGGAATTTCCGGCCAAGAAAATTATACGGGGTATATAAATGCGTACACTTGGAACCCGTGCTCGTGATTTCTTCGCCAGTGCAATTTACGAATATTGCAACCAATTTTAATAGTGTTATGAAATATTAAAATTGTTATAAAAATATTTATAATTTATATTATTATAAATATATAATTTTAAGATTGTTATAAATATAATACTGTTACAAATACTGTGTAATATTTCAATATCGTTATAATGAGTGATGAGAGAACAATTCTCTGTTATTATCACATTATACTGACTATATTAATAACAGTATTATATTACAGTTAATTTAATTTTAGTCACAGTGAATTTAACACGAATCCAAATATATTTATATATAAATATAAATATATAATTTTAAAACTGTTATAAATATAATATTATCACAAACACTGTGTAATATTTCAATATCGTTATAATGAGTGATGAGAGAACAATTCTCTGTTATTATTATATTATACTAACTATATTAATAACAGTTAATTTAATTTCAAAATTCAATTAAGTATCAGCTAATTTAATACAATATTATAGTTAATTTAATTTTAGTCACAGTAAATTTGACACGAATCCAAATATATTTAGTCGCCATTTCAGTGATACCGAGGATTTATGTTATTGACGAATATAAATATATTAAACATTGCAATAAATTTACATTATTAATAAATCATTGACAACCACTGTGTTAGTTCCGTATCGTCAAGGAAACTCCTCCCCCTCGTTCCCTCTTTATAGATCGGTTATTTAATTAATTATCGCGTGCATCTCGCGTCTATTGTAGAAAACAACGTTCGTTAATTATTTCAGTTTCGCTAAACGAGACGCTTCGTTTCTCAAAGGTTAATTACAAATGATGGCAATTGCAGTTGTTATCGCGGCGATGAAATTTTCTTCCGCGAATAACATTACGTCGCACTGGGTAGAATAACGATCAAATATTCAAATATTCAAATATTCACTCGCTGATGCACAGTTCTTCATCCTCGCGAGCATTATTTAAAACCAGTAGATAATTCTGGATCTAGAACCACTGCGAGCGGATATCCGGCGATGTCGGCTGGATATTGGCTACACGAGAAGTTAAGAATTCATTCGAGTTGCACGTCGATGGAGATTTACCAAAGTCGATCGGCGATATTAGGAAATAGTTGAAGAGCCTAGAGCATGAACCTAACCGGGTATAAATCGCGTTCCTCGTGCAATCATTTCACTTGAAATTCCTTCGCAAGCGATACATTATCGTATTATTCGATAAATGGCATTAATATAATGATTTTATAAATTTTAATATTACCCGCTTCCCGGAGATACGGGGTATATAAAAAGAAGCGAGAGAGAGAGAGAGAGAGAGAGAGAGAGAGAGAGAGAAGAGCGAGCGGTTCTTTAAACGAAATAATTAATTGAATTATATACGTATCTTCTATAAGTGACGTTTAATACCCCGAAGCTTTGCGTATTAAAAGAACGGCGAATGAAAAAAGAAAAAAAAAAGAAAAAAGAAAAAGGCGCGCCAAGCGCAAGGTGAATCGTTAATTGAAACTCGCGATGTTGATTTTTATTACCACGTATGAACATATTTAATTAAGTACGAGGGCCCGTTGTCCTGAATCGTAACAACAGACAGACACGCCAATATTACGAAATAAATATCGTTGAGAATTGTGTGAAATATAATTTTCGCGTCCTCCTTTTCCCCGTGTCTGCTCTTGTATTTCAATGCATTAAGTGTTAAGTTTCTTTTTTTTTTTCAGAAGGAAGAAGAAAGTTACCCAACTTCAAATTATTCAAACTTCTCACTGTTAAATGTACAAAAGTGAATTGCAAAATTTTCGACTCTTTCGCGTCAATGTCCAACAGATGTCCTAGATATTTAATTAGACTCTTTTTTTTGTAATTAAAGAGAAGTTCGTAAAAATAAAATTAATTGAATTATCTAAAATATTTCTATTTTTTTTTTCTTTTACAGAGAAATATGGCGTTAAAATATAAATTCTTTTGAGAACGGCGCGCGGCCAAAAAATCATTCATCGAGCCGCGAGAGAATGATCGTAAATTATTCAACCGAATGGACACAGTTTGTACGTTCGGTTGAACCGTATATCAAATCACGACGAAACGATTTCACTGGCTATCGAGTAACAAATTTTTTCATTGACGTTCGAGAAGTCAGAAAATTCTATCTCCGTGAATGAATTCTATTTCAAACAATACGATCACTCAAATTTTATAACAAATTATATTTGCTATAACAAATTGTATGTTTGTTGTTTACGATAAATTATATTCTCGTATTGCATCGAGAAACTGAATTTTTAAATCCTCACGAGAGTCTTCACATTTATCAGGACCATGTATCGAGTATTCGAGAAGATCAATACCGATTTCCAATTAATATATAATTAACAAGGTGATCAAGTGAGACTGTACATATCGTTACTCCGTTTGTCAGATGACAAATTAACGTTGTTACGTCTTTTAAAAATTTAAAATCGCGAATGTAAAAAGAAATGAAATCGCGTCTCGACTCATCAGCGAAGATCGATCGTTGATCCACGCTTTAAGAAGAACGTAAAAAGCGGATAAGAATGATACTTCATGCAAGCTAAGCTCGACTGCACGAGATAAGTCCTCCTTTGTACCAACGGCATAAAAATATGGCGACACACCAAGAATCGAACGACCAAGTGTGAACACATTGTAAGAATACGCTAATAAATCATCACGCTAAATGTACACGAGCTCGAGTGAATTTCTGATCCTTGATATCAGAGCCTTTGAAGCCTTGTATCTCGAATCCTGGACTGCGGACTTCTATGCTTTTGTGAAGAGAATCTGAACGACGAGAAAAATTTGGATTCAATATGCAAAAATATGCACGTGAAATATCTAAACGCTACTTGCTACAATGTTCGTCGTAATTATATTATATTTCCATTATAATTATATAAATTATAATACAACTTATGATGCAAAAACATAAATGTTGTTCATATTATTAATTATTTATACAAATAAAAGTGTTATTCGATATAAATTCATAACTTAAAATCGATCAAGAGGCATTTGAAATTTCCTACGATATTCTTCACTGCACTTAATACATAAGTGAATCTTTTGTTCAGCTTCCATTGTCGTGTTCACGAAAAATGTGAAAGTGCAACATGAAAGCCATAAGTATTAATTAAATAAATTACGTCTGTTGCTCGAGAGCGCAGCAATAATGATATTTGCGTCTAATGATAAAAAATTTGAGAATCTCGGATTATTCGAAGAGATTTTTAAACTCGAACAATCTAGTGTCATCAAACTTTGTAATACAGAATCGTTCGTGATCTTGAGCAAAGAGTTAAATACACCGGAAGCGATTACACGCATAAATTTCCATTTCTCATCGTGCATTTGTACGCGGCAGGTTCCGTGGCTCACTCTAGGGATACACCGCGAATCTTTTACGATCTTGCCCCAGCGTAAATAAAAAGGCATTTCAAATTTTAGAAGACACATATCGAGAATTTATGCAGACGAGAAGCATAAATTCCCGTTACGGGGTGACAAATTACGCTTAAACGAATGGCATGTACTGCTGGCGGAGATATTGCGGTGTATAAAATAAATAAAACGGAAGGAACCTCGCGTTGATGAATTATAAACGTTAATTCTCCGACAGTACTTATATACAGTCAAAAAAAAAAAAAAAAAAAAAAAGAGAATTGCTCGCGTTATATGAAATATTTATTCATCTAGAAGATGAAATGATGTAACAGTGCCGTAAAATTTTACGGCACGTTACTCTGATGCGTGCATGCGAACAACAATTCTTCTTTGCTCGAACGCTTTTAACCATAAAAAACTGATTTCCTGAATCTGTAAAATGTCTGAAATATTGACGAATTATATACTTTAGAAACTCATCGAGGTTTCAACGATCGAATGATTTTCATAAATGATATACAGCGGCGAGTATACAAGGAAAATAGTTCTATAAAATGAGATTATCCAAAAATTGTATTAAAATGAAACTCTTACTGCTGTTGATAGAAGAATATTTAATATAAAAGTTACTATTTTTCTTTTGTTTTCGTTTCGAAAATCACTTTCACACATCTCGTCGACCGCGTGTGATTGCCAGACAATAATTTTACGCATTAGATTTCATAATGCAATATGATACGGCCAAACGCCAACTTCGAACTTTCTTTTATTCACCATTGTCACACCTGATGAATAATTTTCAAATGCAATTTGAATCGTACCTTCTATTAATTTCTCACTTCTGTTTTCTGTTTCAGTATTTATACGAACGGAGAAGAGTAAAAACGTGTGGGTGCCCGATGATCAGATCAGGTTGGGCAAAATCGGTCAGATTCAAGCAGATTCGATACCGATATGCGAGATATACGAAGTCCGATCGGTATCCGATGGACATCGCAGGAACTCAGCCAAATGTTCGATTTTCCTCTGACTGATAATGAGTCCAGGAACATCAGGTTATTATCTGATAATGAGTCGAAAAAGTCAGGCTAACTCGAAAGAATCGATCTACTCAAAAGAACCAAATTATTCGAATGAATTGAGCTACTCAAAAGAATCGGATTACTCGAGAGATCAGATTTCTCGAAACAATCGGAGATAAGAGATCAGATTACTCGAAAGAATCCGAACGAATGAGGCTACCGAAGAGAGAGAGAGAGAAAGGGAGTCAAGCTACCCGAACGAATTGGCCTCGTATGTATCGGATACTCACCCGAGCTCGTCCGATAGTTTCCGACCCGGTCTGACCAATTTCGGGGACACATCCCTCGAAAAGAGACATCTGCGGGAAATTATCGGAATAATTACGGTCGTACGTCGAGGCCAAATATCCAATTTTCGTGGCGAAAACTCGACACAACGATCCTTGGAATGTTATTGAACGCTCTCGGACCCGATGCCCGCCAATTCTTCCTGGGAATGTCGTTGAAAGCAATCGTTCAAGGTCTCGTTGATCATTTGACCAATCGATAACTCGCTATTGACTACAACACACAGAGACGGGGAGAATTTCGCTGGAATTGAAACGACCTGGTTTCCCTTCATTCGAACAATTGGCGACGAACAGAAATTGAGTTATCAATATGGTTTCGTGTTTTTTTTTTTTTTTTTGGTCATGGTATTATATAGAGAACTATCACGCAATGACACTTTCAGTTATTTCAGAAATTCATACAATTTGTAGAGAATGTGAGAGCTTAATTTTTTTTCTTTTCCCCTTTTTCTTCCTACCTTTCAATTTGTACATTTCCCGAAGACTCGACGATACAGCTACTGTTCACTAAATAATTCTGAACATGTTGCTAAGAATCTGATCACCTGAAACAATCCTACCAATCTTATCAAAAAATATTTGAAGTGAAATCACATTACAATGGATGATATTTAGAGGGAGAAAGAGAAAGAGATAGAGAGTAAATGAAGGGTTGGCGAGATTTAGTAAAGACTTAGGACACGAACAAAGGGTGTCGCCGGGTAAAATGCGCTCCGTAGAGTCCCCGTGCGCGAAGATCCACGACGATGAATGGATCGGGGTCACGAATACACGGACCCTGTCCAGCGCAGATGTCGTGCCACTGAATCGTATTCGGGCCGAGAACTAGCCTACGGCTAGAAGCAAGCAAAAGACGAGCACCAGTCAGAATTTTTCCGTGCTG